>PVHP010033480.1:0-19502 GCA_004024765.1 Zapus hudsonius
GCATGAGGACTTGAGTAAGATCCCCGGCACCCATGGAAAAAGCCGGGTGTGGCCGAGCACACCTGCAGCCCCAGTCCTGTGAAGGGCAGAGGCAGGAGAATCGCTGGGGCTCATACAGCAGCCAGTTTGACTGAAAATGATAGTTCTGAATTCAGTGAGAGAGTCCGTCTCAAAGAAAAACGTAACACTAAGCCTAACTTAAGATGTGTGAGAGGGGAGAACAGAGGATGTTTTCCTCTGGTCTCTGCACACACGTGCATGGGGCATGCACACCTGCACATGCACACACATGAAACATGCTTCTGCTTCCTTCGTGTCAGCACTACCATTTATCCAGCCTGTTTGCTTCGGATGCTTTGTCTGAACAGAAGCTTCTTGACATGTACTTTTCAGAAGTAGGTGGGTTTTTTTTTTTTTTAAGAAACACTTAGAATTCTTTTGAAAACGATAATATGAGCCAAGCGTGGTGACTCACACCTTTAATCCCAGCACTCGGGAGGCAGAGGTAGAGGATCGCAGTGAGTTCAAGGCCATCCTGAGACTACATAGTGAATTCCAGGTCAGCCTGGGCTAGAGCGAGACCCGACCTTGAAAAATAAACAGCAACAAAAAGATAACATATAAAGCCTACAAGAGTCTATTCTACTTAGATGTAAACTTACCAACTGTCCACTGTATTCCCGAGTGGCTACCTGTCCATTTGCTGATCATCTGTCAGTGTGAGCACAGCCGATCAGCAGGATGCCACTGGCCCACCAGAGGACAGTGTTGGGAACGGCTTCCAGGTGAGCTGTGGTACTTCCCCCATTTCTGCCCTCGTTCCAGTGTGTAGCAGCAGGTGCTGTCCCCCATGACACCGTCATTGAGCTTAGGAGCTGATGCAGAGCCTCCCGTCTCGAGTAAAGGCTGATACTTTTTCTTCTGTACACGTGAACTGGAACAGCTTTATACCCTTTGTGCATTTTTGTTCCCTCCTGTGTCACGAGGAGATTTCACCATACTTGTTACTGGCTACTTTGTGGTTAGTTTTTTTATCCCATCCTCTATTTTGCCTTGAAGATTCATGAGATTAGGACATCTCCAACAGTGTCCCATGAGCCAGGTGCCACCATCGAGTGGAGACACCTTGAAATGCTGGCTGTTCCAGCTCTGCTGACCGTTCTCCTTTGCACAGCACCATGTCCTTGCACACATCTCGTCAGCGCTGGGGAAGGGGATGCCTTCCTTCTCCAGAGTGGATGTTGGCACCACTCTGTGGGAACAGTCTGCTCTTGTCCATGCTCAGGGTAAGGAGAATAGGACCAAATATATTTTCACAGTGCCTACTGCTGCGTTGTGTTTACAATGAGACTTTATATGTTGACTCTAGACCTACTGCAATGACGTTTGACCACCCATAATATTTACACAAAGTTCCTTCGTACAAAAAAGCCAATCAGCTAATGGATGCTTGACTTTAACTTTAATTTAAACAGTACATCCTGTTTTATCTCGATTTTTAATATTCTCTTTCAGTAAATGGTTGTAAGTTATGTAGACTCTGACACTGGAAAACGTTACGAGAACATGCATAGTCTGTTTCCTGTCCTAGGTTTGTTTCTGTCACAGTAACCATGGAGAAGTCATTTAACCTCTCAGGCAGCATTTTCCTGATTCATGAAATGAATGCATTCACTTTGATCTCAAAAGATCTTTTTAAAATATTAACTCACTCATCGTGGAGAAGAGCAAATCACTGTACCTTAGACTAAATCCAGCCAGAGAACTCGAGCTAGAGAAAATCCTCTGGACAAGCAGATAAATAACTGTGACTGTTCCCATGTCGAGACAGGGGACTTTGAAATCACAGCTTAGTGTTTTTTAGTCTGTAGTAGCTCAGGCAGAAGTTGTGCAATCAGTACCTTCCTTTGATATTTATATTGCAGGTCAAAGTGACCAAAATATATTAAGGTCTTTCTCGGTACATAATTGTTTCTATTTTTAAATTATCAGTGTTGTTTAAAATAGCTGTATCTTGTTGAGTTCCAAGGCTTTGAACAAAGTGCAGATAAAAGTTGAAATACTTATATCTGAAAAACATATCCATATGTGCTTTATTTTTCCTTTTTATAAAGGGATGAAATACAATGTGATAATACAAATGAATTGATAATTTTTCTGTATTTTGAGTGAATTGTGGATAATGCATTAAACAAGGATGTCATAAAACTGTCACAATCTTAAGAGGAGTAGAAATCATCACCTGTGTGTGAATCTTAAATGAATTAGGAAAGAAATTGGCTGCTTTGATCTGAGGATGTTGGAGATGTCTTACAAGTACGTCTGTGTGGGAATGTTTGTGTGGACCTCAGCTGGCTGCTTCCTGTGTCTTACATTAGTATCTGTGTTATGATTGTGCTGTTTTTACAGTTTATCTCTGTGTTTGTTATTACTCTTCATTATTTCAAACCTGAAATAAATTTATTTTTTAATGCTAATTCTGTATGTGCTTTTAAAAATATTTTTTATTTGCTAGGAGAAGTGTGTGTGCATGTCAGGGCCTACAACCACTGTAAATGAACTCCAGATACATGGGCCACATTGTGCATCTGGCTTTATATAGCTTCTGGGGAATTGAACCCGGGTCATTAGGCTTTGCAGGCAAGCGCCTTAACCACTGAGCCATCTCTCCAGCCCTTGTATGTGTTTTTTAAAAAGTACTTGCACACAAAATGAGGGGGGAAGTACATATGTGCATCTGGGCCTCTTGCAAAGGAATTCCAAATATCTACACCACTTTGTGCATCTGGCTCTATGTGGGTCCTGGGAAATGAGACCTAGGCTGGTAGGCTTTACAAGCAAGTGTCTTTAGTGGTGGAGTGTTGGGTGCCTTTCTGAAAACAAACTTGGGCACTTAGTTAGACTTGGAAAGAAGAAAGAGATTCTGCTCTCTTTTAATTTTTTAAATGGACCAAGAAAGGAGAGAAGTCATTTATGGATCTAAAGGAAATAAAGTCCACCAGGCCCTGTACTCACACAGAAATGAAAATACTTTATTTACTTAAAAATGGCTGAAAGGAGTGATGTCAGCAAGATGGCAGAATATCGTTTTCCTATAAAAGTGTTTCTGGCAACTGCCCGTGTTATCGGGGTCCACTTCTGGTCATCTAGGAATGGTTTTAGACTCATCAAAATTTCACGGAGGCAGGGAAAAGGGGGAGCAAGCCATATTTTCTTCAGGTGGACACACACATGCCCACACACGCACATATCCACATGCATGCATACACACACATGCACAAACACACAGGGTGTGAGAGGAATGAGTGATCTCCCAGTGCCTGAGCAGCATACATGAATAAACATTTGTACAACAACCTTTCTGGTTCCTACTGTCATGTGACAACAACAGTGATCTGGGGTGGCAAGTAGCCCAACAGTTGAGCCTAACCTGGTGCAGAAGTTTGCATGGGACACACCAACTTCTATACAATAAGAGCTAGCATGGTGTTTTCTCCACAGACTGCTCCTATGCGGAACCCCTCACACCTCTGGTGCCTCAGGCCTTGCTGTTTGAGCAGCCACCATGGCAACAGGAGGGCTTCCTCGGCACAGATGCCCCCCAGCTGGTCCCACCAGCTTCTCCCGCGTCTCTGCTGTCCGAGGATCAAGAAGTGCAGGACCCATGCTGACACCCAATATCCAGATGTGCAAACAGAACAAGTCTGTGAAGTTGGCATCCAAGCCAAGCTCCTGGGAGTCTGAAAACGCTCTCCCTCCTGGGAGAAGAGCTGACCTGTGTCTGGAAGACCAACAGCCCCTTCCATGGGTGCCACCGCTCCTTGGCGTTTCTGCTTGCATTGTCAGGCTGTCCTGTTCACTGAGGAAAGGAGACTGCGTACAGCATGCTGGGGCAAGGGGGTATGGCTGTTCAGCCTGGAGTTCCCACATCCCCGCCTGCTCCAGAGCCCAGGGCTCACTCTTAGAGCATGGGTGCACCCAGAGCACCAGGGCTGGGACTAACTGTAGCCCAAGAGTGTACATTTGCAGCAAGCGGCCAAGGGATCCTGCTCTGCAGGCTGTAAGGTCGGAATTCAGGCTACACCCTGATCCTCTTCCCCAACCATCCTCAAGAGAAGTATCAACAAGAGTCAAAGATAAAGGCCCGAGGGATTATCCTTCCTGATCCTGAGAGCATGTGACCACCTGAGCCCTCCACCCAACCTCATGTGACCACCTGGGCCCCAACCTGAACATTTTCCCCTTAAAAGCCCTGATCTAAACCTGCCTCGCGCTTTTTCGCCACCTTTGGTGAAAATGGCCCGGCAGCTCGCTTTCCTCTATTAAAACCTTTCCTTTCAGAGTGGTCTCTCCTGGTCATTTCCATTCTAACACAGACCACAGCTGAGAACCTCCTGGCCTCCCTGCTTCTCCTGATGGCTGAGTCTGCATGTACACACACACATGCTGGACACCAAATCCAGGGCTTTGCCCATTCTACACAAGCAGTCTGCTATTGAGCTATGCCCAACCTTTGTTATTGTTGTTGTTTTGAGATAGGGTCTGGCTGTATAGTTCACACTGGTCTTAAATTCACTATGTAGCCTAGCCTCCTGGATTCCTAGTGCTGGGTTTACAGCTGTGTGCCACCATGCCTAGCTTTGATTTTGTTCTTTTAGGACACATATTGCTAAATTCACTTGCAGAAATTGACCCCTTAGACCAGGACAAGGCCTTGGAATTTCCATTTCATCCCATGACATTCCAACAGTTGGGCCACAGTGAGGACCACCAACCCACCAGAGAAGCCCTGGAGCCCTGGAGGCTCCCGTCACCCTTCTGAAGGACACCTGGGGAGCAGGGAGAGAAGACAGTGCTTGGGGACACCTTTGACCAAGTCTCTGGCTAGTGTGGGAAGGGGCCCCAGCCAGCCGGCTGGAGTATGGTCTGGGCCTGGGGAGCATGCTCACAGGCTCTTCTATAAAACGGGTCATGGAAGTCACAGTGCTGGGCAGGCTCTTGACTAAAGGGCTGGGCCCCACGGTGGGGGCACGATAATGTCCACAGAGCCGTGGAGTTCTGAAGAGCTTCCCGTGACCTCACTTGACCATCACACATCCGGTGAGGGAGGGAGGCGCTGTGCTGGATTTTTGCCATGTAACCAGTGACAGCCCCAAACAGTGGCCGGAGAGGCTTCAGTATCATCTGACGTCCAGTTCCCCAAGCCTAGCTTCTAGAACATTCTTAGGGTACATGTGGTTCCTAAATGCCTCTGTCACAGTCAGCCACACACTGCTAGGATGAACCTTCAAACCAGGCACAGTTGATGGGGAAAAAAAGATTTATTGAAGCTATAGATCCAGGGGAAGTTCCATAATGGTGAAAGAAGTTGGCCCCCTTTCACAGGTCCAAGCTGAGAGAGTTTCCATCATCAGCACTCATAGGGCAGGAACTCCAGGCTTGAGCTCAGACCACTGTATCTATGGCTGGAATTCCAGATCCTCCCCAGAAACACCTTAGGGCTGGAGCCAAATTACAAGCTTTAAGGGCTGGAGAGATGGCTCAGTGGGTAAGGCACTTGCCTCCAGTGCCTAAGGCCCTGGGTTCAATTCCCCAGGACCCACATAAGCCAGACCCACAAGGTGGCTCTGGTTCTCTCTCTCTCTCTCTCTCTCTCTCTCTCTCTCTCTCTCTCTCTCTCTCTCTCTCTCTCTCTCCATTCAAGTGACCCCCCCCCATAAAGAAATAAAACTTTGGAGAGCTGGAGATGTACCTCAGTTAGTAGAGTGCTTGCTCACCATGTATGAAGCCTTGGGCATAGTTCAAGGGCAGCCTGGGATACCCGAGATTATGACCACTGGCAGAAGAGTGCAGTTGAACCCAGCCCGGCCACAAGCTGTATAGCCAGAACAGAATGGGGCCTCAGAATTGGAGGAGGGCTCCAACCCTGAGAGAGGGGAGGTCAGAACAACCCCAGACAACAGGCAGGCTGGCAGTGTGGGTGTTGGGTACCAGTCAACCCAGGTGCCCCAGGGGGAACAGCCAAGGAAGAGCTGGCACTGATAAGCCCAAGGGGAGTCAGGACTGACTCTCTTCAACTGTTACTGATCTGTTGCTGGCTCTCCGGCCTCATGGGGCCCAAGAGATGCCTGTCTAGATTGTCCCGTGGTGGTACATAGCCATGAGTTCGAGGCCATCCTGGGCTGCAAGTAAGTTCTAGGTCATCCTGGGTGACGGTGACGGTGAGACCCTGACTCAAAAACTAAATAAAGCCAGGCTTGGTGGCACACACATTGAATCCCAGCACTCAAGAGGCAGAGGTAGGATCGCTGTGAGTTTGAGGCCACTCTGAGACTATATAGTGAATTCCAAGTCAGCCTAGGCTAGAGTGAGACCCTACCTAAAAAAAAAAAAAAAAAAAAAAAAAACTAAATAAATAAATGAAAGAGAGAGAAGAAAGATGAAAAGGAAGGGAGGAAAAAAAGGAAGCAAAGAGACCAATAGAAATAAAGAAAGATGGGAAGAAAGTGTCCTATGCCACCTGGCTGTCCAGCTTGCCCTTAAGACCGTCTTTTCTCAGTGCTCACGTCATCCCTGGGCCTCACAAAGGATTCAGGTCAGCGAGGGGCTGGGGAAGATATGCCAGGCAGATAGAGATGGACTCATCTTCCTTCCAGCTACCCTGATGATGAGTGACTCACACCAATGAGTCCTGAATTTAGCCCTTGGGATCTTTCAAGAAGGCACAGGCCCAGTGAACCAAATCTACCTACTCCCGGGTCAGATCCCAGAAGGAAGACGTGTTCCACACTGATGATAATCCTGGGTTGAAACTTCTCTTGTGTTTGTTTTATTGCCTGTTATCAACGGGCGTCTTTATCTTTGTGTGTGTACATGTATTCATATGTCCATGGTTACACGTATGTGCATGTACATATGTCTGTATGTGTGTGTGGAGGTTGATGTTGAGTGTCTCACTCAGTCATTCTCCAACTACTCTTTCTTTAAAAAAAATATTCGTAAATTTAATCCCAGCACTTGGGAGGCAGAGGTAGGAGGATCATCGTGAATTCAAGGCCACCCTGAGACTACATAGTGAATTCCAGGTCAGCCTGACCTAGAGTGAAACCCTACCTCGAAAAACCAAAAAAAATATATATATATTCGTTTATCTATTTGTAAGCAGAGAGAGAGGGAGACATACAGAGAGAGAGAGAGAGAGAGACAGAGAGAATGGATGTGCCAGGGCCTCCAGCCACTACAAACAAACTCCAGATGTGTGCACCACTTTGTGCATCTGGCTTTACATGGGTACTGGAGAATTGAACTCAACTTGTTAGGTTTTGCAGGCAATCACCTTAACCACTGAGCCATCTCTCCAGCCCCTTCAAATATTCTTTGAGTTTTCTCTCTGCACCTAGAGCTCACTGATTCAACTAATACTCTTATCTCTGCTCCCTCCCCTCCCCCAGCACTGGAATTACAGATGCATGCTTCCATGCCCAGCATTTTTTAATTATTTATTTATTAGTTTTGTTTTTTCAAGGTAGGGTCTCACTCTAACTCAGGCAGACTTGGAACTCACTCTGTAGTGTCAGGCTGGCCTCGAACTCACAGTGATCCTCCTACCTTTGCTTCCCGAGGATGCTGGGATCAAAGGCATGTGCCACTACACCAGCATTTTATGAGGGTACTGAGGATCTAAACCAGATCCTCATGCTTGCCTGGCATTTTACCCACTGAGCAATCCCCTAAGCCCAAACATGTGTCTGAAAACTTAGATTCGAGGAATCTGCCCATGCAGTGGGCCCCGAAGGTAGTGTAACATCTGTAAGTCAGTGTCTCAGACTCAGCTGGGCTGGGCAGCCACACCCAGGGCTCCTAGTGGTTGAGGAACCTATAACCACCCTGGCAGAAGTGAAGACATCCCAAAGAGAGACACACGTGTCCCTCCCTTCAGCTACCAGACTATTAGAACAATGATCCCAAGGAATCAAAATTCCCTCCAGCGGAGCCTGAGAAGAAGGCTCAGAGGTAAGTTTGCTTGCAAAGCCTGCCAGCTCAGGTTCAATTCCCAGACACCCACATAAAGCTGGACATGCATTTGATTGCAGTGGCAAGAGACCTTGGTGTGCGTGTGTGTGTACACTCTCTCTCTCTCTCTCTCTCTCTCTCTCTCTCTCTCTCTCTCTCTCTCTCTCTTAAGTCATTTCCCCCAGCAACTCCATAGTGGTGGATGGGAAAGGCAGAATGCTAGCCAGAGGAGGAACTTGCTTTCCAGGAAGAAATTTCACACAATTTACTGCACTATCTTCTGGAGCAGATTAGAGGAAAAGAATGACAACTTAATGACAGGAGAGATGACACCTTCACCAGGACAACTTGGCCTCTATTTAAATCTAATCCTTGTATCAGTACCCAAGACCAATTTGGGGGTCACTGGGTCCTTTATTGCTTCTCTTCCCAATGTGGCCACATAGAATAAATGTGCTTTCTCCACTTTAGCATATTGGGGATGGGTGGCCCCAGGCTCTCACCCTGACAACTCTGGAAGCAGTCCCTCCAGATGTCTAAGCAGCTGTTTTGGTTCCTTCCCTCCCTGACCCCTTGCTTGGATCAGCACCTCAGCTAACACGCTCTAGATGCCTTGTCCCCAGAGGGGTGGCCTTATATATCCTCTGTCCTTGGAGACATGGATGGGGACACCGGCTTTCTAAGCTTCCTCTGGATCAGAATTGTGGTCCCTCATCAAGAGTTCTGGAAGCTGAATGATCACGATCAGGGAGGCTCTAGGAAGCTGGTTTGAGTGTGAGTCTGCCTGTGTGGTCAGCAGCCCAGAGAGGCTCTGCAGCAGGGGGGTGGGCAGGAAGGAATAGCGGAAGGACACTTTGATAGTAGAATTTAGGACAAATATTTGCCCTTACTAGTGGTGTGACTTCCAAGTCTCACCACATGCGTGCTGGGAGTCAGGTGTGAGGACCCTAAATGAGCAGGTACCTTAAATGTGAGTTCACAGATGCGGGTTCCAAATCCCTTCCCCTCCCCACTATGTCCAAGGCGAACACTTGCCTGGGAACCCCACAGCGGCCAGATCCTTCAGAGAAAATGGTGCTTTAGGCAGAGCTGGGTGAATGTCATGCAGAGATTGTGTAAAATGTTGACTGTAATTATTCCAAGTTGGCCACCAAAGCTGGAGGCTAGGCTGCCATTCTGTGTGTGGCCACTCGGTGGCAGAGAGGGACACTTTCCTGCCTGAGCCCCATCTCTGAGGCAGGTGTTCACACTGCATGAATGAAACCTTTGGGCCCTGGCTCTCGCTAGCTGTGTGGCTATGGGCAGGTTACTAAGCCTTTCTGTGTTCTGAACAGGGCTAACCACGTGCTTGCTTTGAAAATCTTTATTTTTGCATGTGTGTGCATGTATGTATGTGTATGGGTGCACACGTACCAGGACACACATGTGAACGTCAGAGACAGGATCTCTTACTACCAACACTGGAAGCTTCAGATTGCATCCAGCTTTCTGTGGGTGCCAGCCCAAAGCAGGAGACAGAGTCAGGGGATCCAAGCCCCTCCAGGCTCTGGAAGGCCCGGCAGCCTCTGCCAGTCTCTGGCTCACAGGGAGAGATCCCCCTCCTGGAAGGCTCCTCAGCAGGCAGTCCCCTCCTCCCTCACTGCTGTCTCCCCCTCCCCAAGGTCCTTCATCTCTGAGTGCCAAGAGCATTCTCTTCCAAGACCTGTAAGGCCAAACAATCAGCCTTTCTCCAAACAGGAGCTCAGTGGTGGGCAGGCAGGCGCCATGGAGGAGGAGGGAGAAGTAACTAGAGAAGGTCAGAAAGCGCATCCTGCCTGTCCCAGAGAGGAAGGACAGAGAGAGAGCCACCTCCAGTGCCCAGTGCCTAAAACAGGGAGATAGCAGCCTAGTGGCTAAGAGCCTGAGGCCCAGCCCAGAGGCCCTCTACACCTCTGAGCATATTTCCCAGGGGTCTGCAGTGCAAACTGGCCACCCGATCCCCACAGACTCTAAGCAGGCAAGCCTTGGGAGCCACACCTTCAGGTGACAGTGCTTCAAGGGTGGCACAAGGCAGAGCTCCCCTCCCAGTGACCACGGACAAGAGTGATGTCGTACTGTGCAAAGCCATATAGATACGGGCCTACCTGTTACAGCACCCAGCACCACCTTCCTCATCATACCCACAGTCCCTCTGACCCCGGGACTAAAAGAACAGGTGTCCATTAGTGACACTTGCGACCATCTCAGAACAGGTACACCTCCCTCTGCTCAGACACTCACTGAGTGTTTCCCAAAGGTCTGCTTTGCTTTAACTAGCTTACCACAGGTAGGAGTGTCTGACCTGAAGCATATGACAGGTCGCATCCAGCTAGGGTAGCTCGGTCATAGCTGTGAAAGAGCCCCTAACCAAAATGTAAACTTCCTTTGCATTAGGAGAATTTTTGTGTGATTTTGTTTTGAGGAAGGGTCTCCCTCTAGCTCAAGCTGACTTGGAATTCACTATTGTAGTTTCAGGCTGGCCTCAAGCTCTTGTCAATCAATCCTCCTACCTCTTCATCCTGGGTGCTGGGATTACAGGTATGCACCACCATGCCCGGCTTTGTGTGAGTTTGTTTTGGAATCCTTTGACATGCATGGTTCCTTTGTAGATGACAAAATCAAGACACAAGATCAAAAAGGTTGGGTACATGAACAGGACAGTAAAGGAGGAACTCTGGTGACCCCACTGAGGAGGGGCAGGTGCTGAGGGCAAGGTCACGTCCCCACGGTCTCTCATAAAGGAAGAGGTTTGACCACCTGCTCTCCCAAGACAGGCCAGTTGCCAGCGGTGACAGCTGGCACTTGAGTTGGGAAGACATCCTAGGAACAGATTTCCTTGCAACCTTAGGGAGTTGACGACAAAGGTGTTAGTTTGGGGAGCTCTGCGTGTGTGACCATCCCATCACCCCGTCCCTCCATTCTGCACGACGTCCTCCTCTCTAGCCTTCTGGTTTTGGATCCGTCCCAAGGTTCCAACACTGGAGGCCGCTGACCACAGACAGTGAATCCTAAGCACCTAGAACTGCACCGTGGGTGCTCTGAGAGCCTCTGTGGAATGTCATGGGTGCTCTAGACCATCCAGGCAGTGGATGGACCAAGAGAAACATGTATAATGGCAGCAAGTACCTGATCGTGGGGGTCTCGGATCATTACATGCTCTGACTCGGGGAAGGCTGCCTGCTGTTTGCCTTGCTTCCTCGGAGCACTATTTTTTCCCCTCGTTTCTCAAGACTTTCTTGGGGGGCTGGAAAGATTGCTCAGCAGTTAAGGCACTTGCCTGCAAAGCCTAAAGACATGGGTGCAAATCTCTTGTACCCCTTAAAGCAGTTGGTGGGCCCATTCTTGCCCTCTGTCTCTGTCTCTCTCACTCTGTGTGTGTGTGTGTGAGTGTGAGTATGAGTGTGTGTGTGCTTGGAAATAAATAAGCAAAAATATTTTTTAAAAATATTTTTCTTGGGCTGGAGAGATGGCTCAGCGGTTAAGGCACTTGCCTCCAGTGCCTAAGGCCCCAGGTTCAATTCTCTAGGACCCACATAAGCCAGACCCACAAGGTGGTGGCCCTGGTGTGCTCTCTCTCTCTCTCTCTCTCTCTCTCTCTCTCTCTCTCTCTCTCTCTCTTCTCTCTGTATCTCTCTGCTTGAAAATGAATAAATAAAATAAAAAAAAATATTTTTTTTGAAACTGCAGTCCTTTGAGCCTCTAGACTGACCATGAGCAGTCCTGCAGCGTGTGGGCCCCACTCGTGACAATTCTGATTTTACAGACATGGGCTGCAGCCAAGATATCGGGATTTTTCTGGCTCCACAGGTGGTTTTGAGGTGTGGGTGACATGAGGATTGGGGACCTAACTATTTCATTGTGAATAGCTCAGAGAGAGAGAGAGAGAGAGAGAGAGAGAGAGAGCTAACTATTTCATTGTGAATAGCTCAGAGAGAGAGAGAGAGAGAGAGAGAGAGAGAGAGAGAGAGAGAGAGAGGGAGGCAGGGGCATGCCGGGATGGTACAGAGCCCTGGTGGCAGGGCTGAGCCCCCAGTCCAGGGAGTGCTGGTCCCCATCATGTGTTCAGAAGGCTCAGTGGAGGGGAACTGGGGAATCGAACTCAGGTCATTAGGCTTTGTAGGCAAACTCCTTAACCACTGAGCCATCTCTCCAGTCCTCAATACCATTTTAAAATGAATTTGCTAACCTTTTTTCTTTCAGTATGTGGCAGCCAATAAATATACATAAGATGTGCAAACACCCATAAGCCACTTAATGATTTGTGGAGATCATGTAGTGTCTCCAACGGTATTGTGGTTTGAATGTGAAATGCCCCCCCAGGCCATGTGTCTGTACACTTGCTCGGGTGCTCTTTGGGAAGGTTGTGGAATCTTTCAGAGGAATCTTTAGGCTTTGTTAGAGGAAGTAGGCCACTGGGGGTGGACCTTGAGGCTGTATAGTCCAACTTTGCTTCCTGTTCACTCTCTCTGCTTCCTGACTGTGGTTGGATGTAGCTCTTCCCGCTGCCTGGCCTTCTAGCCATAATGGACCACATCCCCTCAAACTGGAAGCCAAAATAAGCTCTTCCTCCCTTCAGTTGCTTGTCAGGTATTTGATCTCAGCAATAGGAAAAGTAACTAATACCAAAACGCAGAGTGGGCTATCTACAATGCAAACTCATTATATATCAATTGCTTCCTGATGTGTCATCGTATTGATGTTTTCCAAACTCAGTGAGGTCTTATTAGACCAGTTTTCAAATGAGGAAACCGACTCCATTACCTGGCTTGGCCAAGTTTCCTCTTTGCTCTAAATGTCCCCAAACCAGTTCTAGATCATTTGAGTGCTCATGTTTGTGAAGGTGGGAGCTTAGAGTCCACACGCAGAATGGCCATGACCTGAGGGACGATGGTCAGGGGGACGCTGATACCAGAGGAGCTGGATACTGTACAGAACATGGCCACAGACAGCTCTGAATTTTTCTGCGCACTGTTTCATGATGAAATTTGTTGCCAATATCTGAAAAATCAGAACATGCCTCTAAAAGATCTAGTCTTCCAAGTGTGTCTTGAACAAAACCATAGATCTGAGAATTGTAGCAACTTGGCCAACCTTCTTGGTTGAAGGTCACAGGGGCTGCCCTCCCTAAGGAATGGACCTCTCTGCGGATACTGCTCTCTAACCCTGGCTGACATTTGAGTTTAGGAAACCTGGCCTATTTCTTCCCACCACCTTTCTCTAAGAAAATTCGGATCTGAAAGGTGATGAAACCAAAGACAGAGGTGAACAAACGACCTTGAGAAAGCCACGCAGCTTCTCTGTGCTGCTGTGTCCTCACCTATACACTGAGAGCACTGAGCATGACTGGGCCCTCATCAGACCTCCACAGGCAGGTGGCTCACTCCACAGACCTGCCGGGACTCACGGTTCTGCAGGCCAGAAGCGTGCCATCAAAGGGCAGGGCACTTGCCTTCTGCTGAGGACTCTTCCTGGCTCATAGGAAGAGTCACGTCTTTGTGATGTCCTCATGTGACCTTTCCATGTGTGCCTGCATGAATGTAGAGACAGAAAAAAGAGCAAGAGAGAAGCAAACTCAACAGAAGGCTTGCTGGTTTTCCTCTTCTAAGAACACAAATCCTACCAGACAGACCAGGACCCACCCTATGACTTCACTTGATTTTTATGTTTGTGCTTTGGATGTTTTTGAGACAGGATCTACCTCAGGCTGGCCTGGAACTTGGTATGTAGCCCAACTAGCCTTAAACTTAGGACCCTCCTGCCTTTGCCTCCCTAGTGCTGGGTTCACAGGTGTGCACCGCCATGTCTAGCTTTCATTTAACTTTATTTCCCGAGAAGTCAAGGCAGAGGAGCCCTGCCCGCCTCACCCGGGAATATCTAGGCAGCACTGGAATGAGCAGGCATTGCTTCTTTCATGGCAAATGGGTTTCTAGACTTTCTTCCCCTTCCCCCTCCTTGGCAACCACTTCAGGTCAGTGAGCTCCCAGTTTCCTCTGGGACACAGACGTCAGCTTGATCAATTTCATTTCTGTCTTCCTAAAAGTTTTAGAAAGCCAAAAGGGAGATTGCTCACACAACCCAACATATTTGAGTGACTCTTCTGTGTGGACAGGTTCAGAAAGGCCCTGCAGAGGCCAAGTTCTAACTCAGACAGTTCACAACTTGGAGGATTCAACTCACTGTTTTTTAAGGGGGGGGGGTGGAGTGATGGCTTAGTGCTTAAGGCGTTTGCTTGCAAATCAGAAGGAGAGGGACCTCAGATCTATTCCCCAGTACCCACATAAAGCCAGATACAAGGTGACACGTGCATCTGGAGTCTGCGGTGTCATCCATTCTCTCTGTCTGTCTGTCTGTCTCTCTTTCTTTCAAATGAATAAATAAAATATATTTTTTTTAATTTAAAAAAGGATGCACAAGGGGGTATGCAGCCAGTGGAAATCAAGCCTTGAATTTTGCATTTTGATTTTTTTCCCAGGCTGGTGATGTGGTACAATTCTCTCTTGCAAGGCTGGGCAGAGGGAGTGAGCCACAGATGTCAGGCAGACGACCAAGAGGGCAGATGACACTCTACAGTGTAGTGAACTGTTCCATAAATGACACCAGCTCCTTAAGGCTTTGTTAGAAACAGGCTTTGTGTGAAATAGTTTTGCCCAGCTATAGGCTGCGAGTGTTCTAACACGTTTGAACTGGGCCAGAGAAGCTGTGATGTTTGATGGGTTAGGTGTGTTCAGTGTATTTTATTTTTACTTTTGCGAGAGGGGGGGGTCTCTAACCTAGCCTCAGGAGTGCTGTGATTGCAGTGTATTCTGCCACAGCCCGCTCAGTTCACTGAGGACAGAATTTACTGGGATATGACCCCGTTGGAAGTAGAGCTGCATCTGTGATTGCAAGCTGGCTACTTTCCAAGGAAGAGGAGGGCACAGAGCCTGCAGACACGAGGTCAGGAGGGGGACGGAGGCTTCTCGCCGGCTCACAGGCGGCTGTTGTAAGGGAAGGCATCATCCTGCAGCCAGTGATCCGGATCTTCTTCTTCCTGGGCAAATGGAAAGACTTGAATTTCTTGCTCCTTGTAGCCAAATGTCCTCACGGCACCTTCCCACCCTGAGCCTTCTGGAAGGACCATGGTGGGGCCCAGAGGCTGCCTGAAGATATTTTGAGCTATGTTTCGGTCCTCTTAGCTTCTGCTTCTCCTCCATGTCCCCCTTCTCCAACATCCCCTCCACAAGGGATAAGTCAGAGAAATAAATGCTGTGGGTTGGGAGGGAGCTTGTTTCGCATGTGTATGTATGTGTGGTGTGTGTGCCTGTGTGTGTGGGGAGGTGAATGTGTGTATTCGTATGTCTGTGGGGTTCATTGTGAGAGGGGGCACGTGTGTGTGGATTCATGTATGAGCAGGTGTGGGGGCATGTGTGTGTATGCCTGTGTGTGCAGGTGTGGGTGCAGGTGTGTGCAGGTGTGGGCACTTGTGGGGCATGTGTGTGTGGATGCCAGAGGTTTACATAAGCTGTCTTCCTCTATGCTCTCCAATTAATTTTTTTCTTTAATATTTCATTTATTCATTTTCAAGCGGGGAGAGAGAGAGAGAGAGAGAGAGAGAGAGAGAGAGAGAGAGAGAGAGAGAATGCACCAGGGCCACCACCCTGTGGGCCCGGCCCACGTGGGTCCTGGGGAACTGAACTCAAGGCCCCAGGCACTGGAGGCAAGTGCCGCAACCGCCGAGCCATCTCTCCAATTAATTTTTTAAAAATATTAATTTATTTGCAAGTAGAGGGAGAGAAGAAGGAGAAGGAGAAGAAGAAGAAGAGAAGAGAAGAGACAGAGAGAATGGGCACACCAGGGCTTCAACTTCCGAGGCATGTGCCACTTTGTGCATCCGGCTTTACGTGGGTACTGGAGAATTGAACCCAGGTCGTTAGGTGTGCAGGCAAGCACCCTAACCACCAAGCAATCTCTCCACCTTCTTTTCTGAGACAGGGTCTCACACTGAACCTAGAACTCAACTATTTGGCTAGACTACCTGGCCAGTGAACCCCAGGAATCTGCCCATCTCCACATCTCCAGCCCTGGGGTTACAATTGCACGCCACCATGCCTGGATTTTACCTAGGTGTTGGGAACTCAAATAAAATCAAACCCCAGCAAAACAGCATTTGGACAGGGAGATAGCTCAGTGGATAAAGTACTTCATGCACAGCTCTGAGTGCCTGACTTCAGATCTCCAGACCAAAACATAAAAGCCGGGAGTTGTGGAGGGTTTCTGTAATCTCAGGTTTGTCTACAGCAAGATTAGAGGCAGAGGCACGAGAATCTCCCAGAAGCTGTGGAGGATTCTGTAGTCTCTATTTGTGTATAGCAAGAATAAAGGCGGAGACAGAATTTACTGGAAGTTTGCAGAGTAGCAAATAAGAAATCCTGTCTTAGCCGGGTGTGGTAGCACAGGCCTTTAGTCCCAGCACTCGGGAGGCGGACACACACACACACACACACACACACACACTAAAGAAGAAACTAGGATGTAGTTCCATGGAAGAGCCCTTGCCTAACACACACTAAGTCCTGGGTTCCTTCCCTAGCACCGTGAATAAAAACAACAGCTACTTGAGAGACTAAGATTGGGGAATCCCAAGTTCAAGGTCAGCCTTGGAAAGAGAGAGATGAGAGAAGGGACAAGATATAATGATTAAAGGAAACGAATATAGGGCTGGAGTGATGGCTCAGCGGTTAAGGAAATGAATATAGGTTTAATTTTCAGTTCTGACGTTTACTACTTGTATCAGCTTATCTATATTATCTGTTTCTTCCTTTGTATGGCAATCATAACATCTAAGAATAACATCAGGGGTTAGAGAGTTGGTCAGTGGTTAAAGGTGCTTTCTTGCAAAGCCTGCCAGCCCGGATTCAATTCCTCAACTCCCATGGAAAGCCGGACGCCAAGTGGCACATGCCCCGTGACCCTGATGGGCCTATGGCAAAGAGAGGTGGAGCCAGGAGACCCCCAAGCTTGTGACCAGCTAGTCTGATGTTCATTTGCAGTGACAGAGCCCCTCAAAAGAAGATGGAGCCCAGACACCTCAAAGCTGTCCTTGGAAACCTCTACATGCTTGCCACGACGTAATGCCCCCCCACAAATAAATGATAATGATGACGTCTCATTGGTCTATTGTGGAGGACATTTTATTTTCCGCCTTCCCTCGCTCATTTGTGTGCACGCTAGTGTTTCCTGAGAGAAGCCCTTTCTCTTACAGCACGACAGCACAGTTCATGTCTCCAGCACCTAATCTAACATCTATTCTCTAGTTTTGTGAGCTAATCCAATGCTATCATTCACCCCCCCCACACACAGGTCAGGATCCAGGCTATGGTGGGCTGTCATATTCTCTTGTCATGCGTCCTTGGTCTCCTTCAATCTGGACAGTTCTAGAGGTTTTGTCTTCTATTGCACTGATCGTTTGAAAACTAGGCTGCAGGCTGGGATTGATGTCACAGTTAAGGCACTTTTTCACTCTTACATTCTCTCCACTTCCTCGTCCATGATTTTCTTTTTTTAATATATTTTATTTATTCATTTTCAAGGAGAGAGAGAGAGAGAGAGAGAGAGAGAGAGAGAGAGAGAGAGAGAGAGAGAGAGAGAGAGAGAGAAAGCACATCAGGGTCACCACCTTGTGAGTCTGGCTTATGTGGGTCTTGGGGAATTGAACCTGGGGCCTTAGGCACTGGAGGCAAGTGCCTTAACAGCTGAGCCGTCTCTCCAGCCCTCATCCATGATTTTCTCCGAGCCTTGGTGTAGGTGAGACAGATATTCTGTTTGGGGCTGAGCACTCAATAGTTACTTCTTCTCAACACCTTGTCCAGTTTTCAGTCTCTGCAACAACCACTGCCCAGTGCAATAAATAAATAAATAAATAAATAAATAAATAAATAAATAAATAAATAAATAAATAAACTTCTCTGACTAAGGTTGAGAGCAGCAAAAATCTATGGGCATAAACACAAATATTCCGAAGGCAGCTTGATGGCACAACATGACCAATTTAGCCAAACAACAGTGAATAGCTTTCTTCCTATCTATGACTCCCTCCCCACCTCCAGCCTCAGGCTTCTGACCAGGTTCCTAATACCAGGTATGAATTGTCTCCTCTGGAACAGGCCTCAAATCCAATCCCGAAGCAGTTGGTTGCCCCCATCAACAGTTATGCCACTATTACACCATAGGACACACTTTGCCTGGCAGGCAGATCGTTTGTGTAGTGTGCAGAATTCATAACTCGGTAAGACTTGATACCTTTTGTCCCCCCGCAGCCTATGTAGCACCTTCCAGCCCTACGAAAACTAACAAGCAGGAGGAAGCTTCCAGATCAGACCAGCTTGGTTGATCTTATGACCTGAATCCGAAATGAGTGGCATTTTCAGCAATAAGGTCTTGATATCTAGTTCTGGTGGACGAGTGTGGCAGTTTGAGTTTATGGCCCCATAGACTCAGGTGTTTTATTGAGATGATAACGGGTCTGTCTCCAGCTGCCTAGTTGGAAGAGAGGTCACTGAGGGTGGATGCTGGCATCCAGTCTAAAGGCATGTTTGGGGGCAGATCGGATTCCAAGCTGAAGATGTAGAGAGCAGGGTGAGCTCTGGCCGAATTTGTGTTTGCTATTTTTTTGTTAATTTTTTTTCAAATCAATCATGTGCCCACACCTGAATTTTATCTTATTATTTTATTATTATATTATTTTTATTTTATCGCTATAGTCTAGACTGACCTGGAATTTTACTTATTTATTTATTAAATATTTTATTTATTCATTTTCAAGCAGAGAGAGAACCAGGGTCACCTGGTCACCTGCCTTATGTGGGTACTGGGGAATTGAACTTGGGGCCTTAGGCACTGGAGGCAAGTGCCTTAACCGCTGAGCAATCTCTCCAGCCCTGTTTGCTGCTTTTTGATGTTTACTGCCTGGTGATGGTTTCTCTCTCTGCTTGAATTTATGAATGGGAGCCAGCTTCTTCTGACCTTGATAGAACTTCCCCGGGATCTGTAAGCTTGAAATAAATCCCTTCCTCGCATAAAACTGTGTTTTGTTGGCTGCTCAACAACATGGACGCTATCTAAGACAACAACCAAAGCAGTATCAATAGGTGCTTCAAGGTCCTGACCAGAAACTCACAGTGGGGTGTCCCACTCAGGTACTGGGATTTTTTTTACTCAGTAACGATGACTTCTGAGAGCAACATTGTTCACTCACACAGGGACCTCCATTCAGACACTTTATGTTTTTTTTTAAAATTTTTAATAGAACTTTCTTATTTTGGATTGGGCTAATGTTTCTTCATAATCTGACTCACGTCATGTATTCTCAGCTTGACAGTTACATAAGGGGTGCTGTGTCTTTCTAAGACCCATGAGGTCCATCTGCCCATCATGGGGTGTGTCGGCTTTGATCATCTGCTCACTAAATAGTACTACCTTCTCCCCAGAAACTA
>PVHP010033481.1:0-19636 GCA_004024765.1 Zapus hudsonius
CCAGGAAGACCGGGATGAGTACTAAGATATACAGGATCCCTTGCCACAAGGACTAATACAGACAGCCCACGAAGGAGGATATACAACTGATCAGGGATGGGGAGGGGGGGAATTGGGGAAGTCGGGATAACAACGCATGGTTTGCCCACTAAATAATGTAACTCATTATGGACAATAAATATTAAATTTAAAAAAAAAGCACCACTCAAAATAATGATTCTTTGGCCTAATGACTGCATTAATTTTACATGTATATTTTATAAGGAATATATGGAAGAAGCATACCAAAATACTAATAATGGCTGACCTTGTATAGTAGAATCAGATTTTATTATGTTTTTCACTAATCTGCTTAAATTTTACAGAAAAGAGCAAGATACTTCTCATACTTGTGTAAGCATCTAGCAATATTCTCACTGGTTGTATCTGTACCATACACTACAGTGTTAAAAAGAACTAAAGAGCATAAGTCAGTCACAAGTAGGCAGAGAACTAAAAATAGCAGAGACCCAAAACCCAAGAGGCCATGCCTAAGGGAAAAAATTGGAAACCAAGTGTAGTGGTTTGATTCAGGTGTCTCCCATAAACTTAATGTGTTTTGAATACTGGATCCCCAGCTGATGGCAGTTTTGGAATTGGAACCTTGTTAGAGGTTTGTTATTGGGGTCAGGCTTATTGAGGGTGATAGCCGGCTTCCCCTGGCCAGTGTTGACACACCTTCCTGCCACTGTTTGTAGTGCTGTGGCGGATGGAGGTGATGTCCACCCTCTGCTCATGCCATCATTTTTCCTGCCATCAAGGAACTTACTTCCCCTTGAGTCCATAAGCCAAAATGAACCCATTCCTCCACAAGCTGCTTTTCATTGGGCTCTTTTTTGTGCAGCAACAAGAAGTTAACTACAACAGTTTTGGTACCAGAAGTGGGGTCAGTCCTTGCTGCTGGAACCCTGATTCTGTGGTTTTAGCCTTTTGGAACTGATTTACAGGAGGAATGTGGAAGGATTTGAAACCCCAGCAGCGCTGTAAGTACAGCATGATGGACCATTCTGATCAGAGTTGAAAGACCTGAATACAGTAAGAACTATGGACTGTGAGGTTTGGCTTACAAGGGTGAGAAGAACTTTGTTGGGACTATGCCAGAAGTGGTTGGTGTGAGAGGCTTGCTGTGTTCTGCCTGCCCATGTCCTGAGAACTTGTGCAGGATTGAATTTTATAAAAATGAACTAGTGTGACAGATGGAGATGGCACAGAAAGAAATGAAATCTTTGGACCAAAACTATTGCCCATTCAGCTGCAATATATGCATTGAGAAATTACAACCATTGAGATTGGGCCAGGTGATCTGCACTGGGACAGCAGGAAGAATGTGGACTCTTTTTAAGGGACCTGAATGCAGGAGTAGGTTTCCTGCTCTTCAAAGTCAGCTTTATTTCCCCCTGGATTAACAAATTGGTAGCTCACCTGGTACTATGGAGTATAACAAATACAGGAAGAAAGGGTCATTGGATTTGTAATAAAGTTTTGGTTTTTGGAAATGGCCATGGGTAGTGTGAAGCAGGCCTGTTGGATTACCCAATGGTGCCATAAAGATGAAGTGTGGGTTGCAGGGGAGACCCAGTGGAAATGCCAGGACTATGGAATGGCTGCCAAAGAGAGCTACTGGCACCAAATGGAATTTTCTGGGACTGTGAGTAGCCTGACTGGAGGAGTGGAACTGGAACTCCAGAGAATTGTTGGGCTTGGAGTTATAGTTTGATGTTTGCCCTGTTTGTTTTAAATTTTGTATTGGTTCAATCTGTCTTTGCTATGCCCATTGCTATCATTTGCAGTGTGAATTTGTTCTGTGCCATTATGTTTTTTGGTTTTTTTTGGCATTAAGGCTCAGTTGAGAGACCTTGTTATGGAATGTTTGAATATCACTGGAATGGGTGAAAAACTGTGGGGATTTTTAAAGTTGAACAGAATATATTGCATTTTGCATCATGTATGGTTATCATTTTATGGGGGCCAGGAGCAGATTGTAGTGGTTTGACTCAGGTGTCCCCCATAAAGTTAATGTGTTCTGAATGTCTGATCCCCAGCTGATGGTAGTTTTGAAATTGGAACTTTGTTGGAGGTGTGTTGTTTGGGTCGGGCTTATGGGGTTATAGCCGGCTTCCCCTAAGTTTTAAAAAAAAGAGAAAAAAAAACAGAAAACAAACAAAAAAGGAAAGACTAGATTTTTGTTTTGTTTTGGGTGTTTTTTGTTGTTGTTGTTTTGGCTTCTTTGCTTTTTATTTGTGTGTGTTTTGGTGTGTTTCTGTGAGTGTGGGCACATGGGTGCCACAGTTTGCATGTGGAGGTCAGAGGGCTGGACCTCACCTCTCCACCTCCTTGGAGGCAGAGTTTCACTGTGGATTCTTACTCTGCTGTTCTTTGCTGTGATCCCCACAGGCTTTGGGGACATTCTCCTGTCTCCACCTCTCATCTTGCCATCAGTGTTATCGTGTTGGGATACAGATTAACCTGGATTACAGAAGTCTACCACAGCTTCCAGCTGTTGATGTGGGGCCAGGGGATTGAACTCTGGTACTCCAGCTTGAGCAGCAAGCTTTATCTACTAAGCAATCTCCCCAGTCCCAGAGAAAAATACAGTTCTGACTTTTTTGGTTGTATTTCTTTTTTATTTTATTTCATTGTTTATTTATTGTGTATGTGTGTGCATGTGTATGTATGTATGTATGTATGTATGTATGTATGTATGTATGTATGTACTCATGTCATGGTCTCTTGCTGCTGCAAACAAATGCCCTTCAGGCTTTATGTGGTTGGCTGGGGAATTGAACTCTGGTCCATAGGCTTTGCAGGCAAGCACCTTTAATGGCTGAGCTATCTCCCCAGCCCTGAGAATATAGTTTTTAAGAAAGGAAATGTCTCTGTTGTGATCTCATCATACTACCTACCTCTTAGTGTATTTGGACATCACACTCATTTTTCTTTCTAATATAGTATGTGCCCAGGCACATCCAGCTTTGAAAACCATCCCACTTTCTGACTCACTTCATGTAACTGCCATTAGCCAGCTCTCTTCTCTTCGAAGTACTAAGACCTTAGATGACATTTATTGAAATGCCTGAAGGCTGTTCCCCATGTTGGAAGGGAACTCATCTCCCAAGCCTGCCCTATCATCTAAGCTATTTCTTCCTCCATGTGATCTCCAAATGGACGTTCTTTGGCAGTGACTGAGATTTCTTCTCTTGCAGTTTTTAAACTAAATTTCTGCTGGAGAATGCATTAATATGGTTTATAATTAGCATAAACAGTTTATAATGTTGACTTTAAAATACCCTAGCTTTCTTTCTCTGGTCAAATGCAGGCTAGCAAAATTAGGGTTGGGGGAGCTAGGTGAGGAGGCTAGTGCTTTTAGGGTCTTTTTTTTCAAGTTATCTAAACAACAGGTTCATATCTTTTGCCTGTTTAATTGAGAGAGATTCCAGTGATTAATAGAAGTGGGGTAAAATCAGTATTTTGATACATTGTTGGCAGAACTGAAAATTGACTCAGATTTTCTGGAATGCAGTCTGTCATAAATCTGATAATTTAAATGCACATATACTTTGATCTAGAGCTTGAGTATCTAAAAATTTATCTTTATGAAATAACAGACATGTATGTATGTGAAAAATGCTATGATGACAAGCTTATAATATTAAAGTTTTTGAACAATCAAACTGTCCAGTGAGGAGTTATAAAATTAATTATAGTGCGCACACATATACTAAAAGAGCTAGAAACGATTAAATAGATGTAAATACACTGTCATGGAAATTTGCCAAAGGTAAGCAATGAGGTCAAAAACAGCATCTTGGGCTGGAGAGACGGCTCAGAGGTTAAGGCACTTGCCTGCAAAGCCTAACTCCTAGGAGGGTTCAGTTCCCCAGTACCCACATAAAGCCAGATGCACAAAGTGGTGCATGCATCCGGACATTGGTTTGCAACTGCTAGAAGCCCTAGTGTGTGCCCATTCTCTCTCTCTTTCTCTCTCCTTAGGAATAAATAAATAAATAAATAAGATATTTTTAAAAGTATGTTACATGATAATATAAAATGCAAAGCACATTGCTTATTTTATGCTATCAATAGCTTTTATCAGCTGCAGTGGTAAATGAAAGAGACGAGGAGGAATGTCATCTCTCAGTCCTGGTCACTGCCTCCTTTCTTTTTTGTTTTGTTTTGACTTTTTATTTTTTACATGTGGTGCTTATGTGTGTGTAGGCATGTCTGCACGCATGGAGGTGCATGCGTGTACAGGTATGCATTCGTGTGGAGGCCAGAGGTGGATACTGAGTGCCCTCCTTGATTGCTGTCTACTGTGCTGAGGCAGATTCTCTCACTTGAGCCCAGAGCTCATCAATTCAACTAGTCTAGCTAACCAGCTTGCCCAGGAATCCCCTGTCTCTACCTGGTGAGCACTGGGGTGACAGGTGAGTCACCACCCCCACCCAGCTTGTACATGGAGGCTGGAGATCTGAATTCTCATCCTTGCATTTGTGTGGCAAACACTTTATCTACTGAGCCATCTCTCTAGGCCCTTCTTTTGTTTGTTTCTTTTTCTATATCTGTATATAGTATTGTGGGGTGTGTATGAGTGTGTGTCTATGTGCGCGTGCGCACACACACAGGCACCCCAATTTCATGTCTGTAAACGACAGAGGAAGACATCTGGTATCCTTTTCTATCGCTCTTCCACCTTGCTTCCCTGACTGAGATTGAGTTTCTTACCGAACCTGGAGCTCCCCATTTTTCCTTCAGACTGACCAACCAGGAAGTCCAAGCCATTCTCCTGTCACCAACCCCCTCAGCTCAGCCAGGCCCAACTTTGCAC
Source organism: Zapus hudsonius (assembly GCA_004024765.1). Taxonomy (NCBI): domain Eukaryota; kingdom Metazoa; phylum Chordata; class Mammalia; order Rodentia; family Dipodidae; genus Zapus; species Zapus hudsonius. The sequence continues at coordinate 4,865 of PVHP010033481.1, forward strand.
GGCAGGCTCACATGTGTGCACAGTGTGGTGGCTTGAATGTGGAATGTCTCCCATAGCATCGTGTGCTTTGAATGCTTGGTCCCTGGCTAATGGCAGTTAGAGAGGTGGAGGCTTGCTGGAGGAGGTGTGGAATTGGGGGTGCACCTTGAAGTTACTAGCCCAGCCCTTCTGGGTATTCATAGCTGCCTGACCTCTGTGCTGCTAGCCTGCAGGTGATGGAGGAGGATGTGAGCCAATCGCCGGCTTTGCCAGGGTTTCCCCACCATGAAACTTTTCAAAACTGTAAGCCTGAAATAAACCTTCCCTCCCACAATCTGCTTCTGGTTGGACATTGCTGTCCCAGCAATGAGAACAAAACTGTCCACACAGCAAGCATTCTTACCACTGACCTATCCCTCCAAACTCCTTTGTTTTAGGGTCTGAGGAAATGGCTCAGTGAGTAGAGTACTTGTAATGCAAACATGAGGGCCTTAGTTAGAATCCCCAATACCCACATAAAATAATAGGCATGGACTCACACCTATAATCCAAGTACTTGAGAGGCAGACAGGAGGATCCCTAGATTTTTTTTTAAATATATATATTTATTGACCATAATGAGTTACATTATTTAATGGGCAAGTAATGAGTTGTTATCCCCAATTCCCCAATGCCCTCCCTCCCATCCCCAATCAGCTGGATATCCTCTTCTGTGGGTTGTCTGGATCAGTCCTTGTGGCAGGGGACCATGGATAGTCTAGTACTCAGCCCGGTCTTCCTGGCCCAAGTGTGTTGTTACTGAGGGGTGTCATGCTTCTGGATAGTCTCCCCTACCACGGCTCTCACAATCTTTCTGCCCCCTCTTCTGCTCAGTTCCCTGAGTCGTGGTGGGTGAGTATTAAGGCTGCTTTAATGTTGTGAGCTTAGGGATCTTTGTGTTGAAAATTGTTGGTTTCTGTCCCCCTGGCTTATCCTGTGTTGAATGGTTGTGGCTGTGGGTCCCTTGTTCATCCCGTCATTCTCTGCTGGGCTCCATATGGATCCTCCACGGTATGACTGTGGTGGCTGATCTCTTGCGAGAATCTCTGCTATCAGCCTACAGTCGGTTGGTAGAGTTAGATGGGCCACAACTCTCTCGCTGCATCCTGAAAAATACAAACACAATCTCCATCGGAGAGTGAGCTCAGTATAGGTTAGTAAATATACACAATTCTGGATTACCTAGATTCTATTTTTAGTAGCCTCCCCGTCAATCGGTCCCATAGTGCATCTTTTCTTGGGAGCCCAAGAGTACGGGATCCCTAGATTTTTTGCAGACTAGTTAGTCTAACCCAATCAGCAAGATCTGGGTTCAGTGAGAGCCCCTGTCTCAAAAAGTAAAGTGGAAAGCAACTGAAGAAATCACTCAACATTGACCTCTGGCTTCCACAAATACATGTGCACACAGGCATGCACACCTGCACACACATTCACCCTCATACACATGACCACACATGCACACACACTCACACCAAGCATGCAAAAACACAGAAAAGAAAGTTTGACATTTTTACAATGAGCATTAAATAATTTAAACTGAAAATGGATTCCTGTACTCAAGAATGCTGTCAAAATTATTCATTAATGAAGCTGAACTTCAGTTAGAATGGGACCCCTAAATTCTAACCTAGGTTGGTGAATGGAACGGTGAACAATGAGAGACCCTGCCTCAAAAACAAGGTGTAAGGTGAGGACTGACACCCAAAAGTTGTTTTCTGATCTCCACACATGTACCTAGCACTTGCGTGCCCTACCCCCCCCCACACTCCACAAATAAATCAATGATAAAAAGAGAAAAAGAAGGGCTGGGGAGATGGCTCCATAGGTAAAGCACTTGCCACACAAGCACAGGGATCTGAGTTTGGATCCCCAACACCCACATAAAATGGCCAGTGCAGTGGGGTTCCCTCATAATCCCAGCACTGGGGAGATGTAGACAGGAGGATCCCTGCTGACTAGCTTGATCCCTGCTGACTAGCTTGTCTACTTGAATCAGTGAATTCTGGGTTCAATAAAAGACCCTGTTTCCAAAATGAGTTGGAGAGTGATTGGGGGAGGAAGGGAGGGGGAGGGAGGGAGGGAGGGAGGGAGGGATGTATCTGGCTCCTCTCTCCAGGTAGTTGGAGTGCAAACAGCTCCCTTCAGACAACAGAAGAACAAGCTAGGAACCTGAGCCCCTGCAAATGTGAAGTGCTACACTCATCTTGGGCAGCCTGTCTTGAACTTAATACAAATGGGAAAATTAAATTTTCATCTTTTTGGACCATTTGGGGTCTATGACAACAGGAGGCAGAGCCAAGAGAATCTGAAACTCCAGGGTCAACTAGTCTGACATTCCTTTGCAGTCTGGCAGTTTGTTTCTAAAAGCAAACTATCAGAAACAAAAGAGGAATTTAGGAATTGGTATCTAAAGTAAAACTGGTGTATCTATCTATCTATCTATCTATCTATATACATATATATGTATATATATATATATATTTTTTTTTTTTTTTGGTTTTTCGAGGTAGAGTCTCACTCTAGCCCAGACTGACCTGGAATTCACTATGTAGTCTCAGGGTAGACTTAAACTCTCTGCGATCCTCCTACCTCTGCCTCCCGAATGCTGGGATTAAAGGTGTGCGCCACCACGCCCGGCTGATAAATATTTTTTACTCATAGACCTCCGCTACAAGAAATGCAAAAGTGACTCCTTTGACTTGAAATGAAAGGACACTGGACAATAATCTGAAGCTGAATGAAATAAGGATTTCCAATACAGGTAACTGATGTACAAGTACTAAAGCAAGTATTACTATATTTTTGGTTTGTCGCTCCATTTTTCATTCCCTACATGATTTTAAAGACATACATAAATCATAATTATAAATCTTTCATTGGATACTATGAATCAGGTGTCTCCCATAAACTCATGTGCTTTGAATGCTTAGTTTCTGATTGGTGACAATTTGGGAATAGGGGCACCATGCAGGTGTGTTGTTGGAGGTGGGCTTGTGGGTGTTAGAGCCAGCTTCCCCTTGCCAGTGTTTGGCACATTCTCCAGCTGCTGTTGCTCACTTGATGTTGGCCAGGAGGTGATGTCCAGCCTCTGCTCATGCCACAGTTCCCCCTGTGTTATGGAGCTTCCCCTCAAGTCTGTAAACCAAAGTGAACCCTTTCTTCCCACAAGCTGCTTTTGCTCCAGTGTTTCCTGACAGCAAGGAGAAAGTAACTGCAACAGATACACTCTATAACATGTAATTTGTGACAACAGCATGGTGAGGAGATGGAGCTATGTAGTAACAGAGTTTTTAATAAGCTGTTGAACTTTTGTTGCTATTAATTGAAACTAGATTGCTATAAATTGAGAGTGTCAATTGTAATATCTAGGGTGTCCGCTGAAAATGCCTGAAATATGTAAGCAAGTTATAATGAGAACACAACCAAAGTAGAATACAGCTAATCAACTATAAATGAAATCAGCCACTGATAGCTGGGAACAAATGAGGGATTAAATGTATTTTAAAAACAGAGAACATGGGTCAGTCCCTTGAAGCCACTGGCACTGAGTGAGGCATCTTCATGGGACCTTCTCCTGGGCCTTGTGAGACAGAAAGTTTGAAATTCCTGGATAATGGCCTTTGAGAAGCTAGGAATAATTTCTTTTATTCCATCTCTTAGTTTCCTATAGACACATAGAGAAACCATGAACAACTTTAATAAGGAAGACTACCACATCCTTGATGAAGGCTTTCCTGCCACAGACATTCTGTACCAAAAATTAATGAAGTTGTTGCTTCCTATGATAAGGATGCTTTTTTATGTTGTGTACCTTGGAGACATTCTAAAGAAATATCTAAGGTGTTTAAAAGCTCTTCCTCGTGTCATTGCCTTTTATGAAGCCAAATGAAATGATAGCAGAGCCATAGTGAACACCCTGGCTGCCACTGTGCAAGCAAGACTGAGGTACAGTTGGTGCAGAGTCTTGGGGACCTCCAGAAGGATTATCTATGCAAATCCCTGTGAACAGGTATCTCTAAGTATGCTGCCCATAGTGGAGTCCAGATGGTGACTTTTGATAGTGAAGCTGAGCTGATGAAAGGTGCCAGCATGCGCCCAAAGGCAAGGTTGGTTTTGAGGATTGCCTCTGAGGATTCTAAAGCAGCCTGTCGCCTCAGTGTTAAACTTGGTGCCACACTCAAAGCCAGTAGACTTCTCTTGGAACGGTCTAAATATTGATGGCCTTGGTGTCAGCTTCCATGTAGGAAGGGGCTGTCTCCATGGCAAGACTTTCATGCAAGCAGGGCCTGATGCCCGCTGCCCGCTGTGTCTTCGACATGGGAGCTGAGATTGGTTTCAGCGTGTGTCTGCTTGGTATTGGTGGTGGCTTCCCTGGATCTGAGGACGTGAAGCTTACATTCAAAGAGATGGCCACTGTGATCAGCTCAGCTCTGGACAAGTTCTTATCAGACTGTGGAGTGAGAATCCCAGCTGAGCCAGGCAGATATGGTCGCATCAGCTTTCATGCTTGCAGGCAACATCATTGCCAAAACATCACTGTGTCAAAGAGCAGACTGGATCTGATGATGAAGATGAATCAAATGAGCAAACCTATACGTATTCCATGAATGTTGGGGTACATGGATCATTTAATTGTATCCTTTATTCTCATGCACATGTAAAGCCCCTCCTGCAGAAAAGACCCAAACCAGATGAGAAGTTTTACTCATCCAGCATCTGGGGACCGACATGTGGTGGCCTGGAGTGGATCGCTGAGAGCTCTCACTGCCTGACATGTATGTGGATGATTGGATGTTCTTTGAAAACACGGATGCTTACTCTGCTGCTTCTACTTGCAGTGGATTCCAGACTGCCCATATCCAGTTGATATCCAGAGGATATCCAAATGATTGGGGATAGGGAAGAAGGGCATTGGGGAACTGGGGACAATAACTCAGTTGTTCATTAAATTTATCTCATGGATAATAAAAAAGTGCATCATAGAGTGATGAAGGTCAATTACAGTAGCATCCTCCTCATCTGTTGGTGAGAATGAAAAACTGTTCAGCTACTGTGAGAAACAACTGATTTTCCCTCAAAAATGTAAACATATAATTACCTTCTGACTTTATAAGTTCACACCCAAGTATATACTCCAGAAGAATTGAAAACGGGTACTAACACGTACAGTCATGCTCATAATTATAGCGGCATTTAGTCACGACAGCCAAAAGGTAAAGTAGCTGAAATGTCCATTAACAGATGAATGCATAATTAAATCATGGAATATATCTATAATGGGTTATTATTTTTCCAAAAAATAATGCATGCCACAACATGGATGAACCTCCAATTATTATGCTACATGAAAAATCCAGAGTCATAATGTCACATCTTGTAAATCCATTTATATGAAATAATCCTGTGAAGACAGAATATATACTAGTGTTTGCTAGAGGTTGTGAGGAGACAGGAATGAGGAGAAAATGTTTAATGAGTAAGGAGACTTTGAGAACTGGAAATATTTGAAACCATGAAAGTGGTGATTGTATAACATTGTGAATGTATGTACTAATGCCATTGAATCATTCCCTTTAAAAGGGTTGTGTTTATGCTATGTGACCTTCATCTCAGTAAATTATTTTTAATATTTTATTTATTTGAAAGAGAGAGAGAGAGAGAAAGTATGGGTGTACCAGGGCCTACTGGCACTGAGCAAACAAACTCCAGATGCACGCATCACTTTGTGCATCTGGCTTTACATGGGTACTGGGGAATTGAACTCAGGCTGGCTGACTTTACAAGCAAGTGCCTTTAAATGCTGAGCCATCTCTCCAGCCCTCAAAAAATTATTTTTTAATGTAATGTATATGGCACTGTCATAGGTGATGCCTTTGAAGTCTTGTGTCTGCTTTTCTTTTCATGAAATTAATTTATATTGGGAATTAGTAAATAAAACTTATTTGTATTAGAAATTAGCAACTATAGTCTATGGCATACCACCCTGAACGCACCCAAATTCATCTGATCTCAGAAGCTAAGCAGGATCGGGCCTGGTTAGTACTTGGATGGGAGGAATTAGTAACTATAATTTATTTTTGAAGATATTCTTTCATGACTATTTATGAAAAAAATATTGAAGAAATCTGAGACCACTGTAACTATGAAATGAAAGCGTAAAAAGTAATATGATGGTATGCTTCTAATAATTTAATGAGGGATTTCCCCAGATTTTCCCTTTTGGGTCCTCTACTAGATAGTGGGGGAAGGGAACTCAGTTTGAGAACTTTAAAGTAAATCTTTCATAATTAAAAAATAGTTTAGGGCTGGAGAGATGGCTCAGCAGTTAAGGTAGTTGCCTCCAGAGCCTAATGACCTGGGTTCAATTCCTCAGTACCCACATAAACCAGATGCACAAAGCGGTGCATGAAAGTGGAGTTCCTTTAGTTGCTGGAGGCCCTGGCGCACCCATACGCTCACTCACTCACTCACTCTATCCCTCTATCTCTCTGCTTACAAACATAAATAAAATACTTAAAAAGAATGCCTATGCGCCGGACATGAGCCTGCGAGCGGTTTCGAGCACTCTGGCTTCTATTTGCAGGTATGTCCAGGTGTGCATACTTGGTTTCTCCAGGGTAACAGAGAAACCAGGAACAGAGTGCCAGAGTCGCTGCCACCACTGCAGAAAGAAAACTCACACAAGGATACTCATAACCACAGAGACCACTTAAGAAGGAACCAGAGGACCTCGGAACAACAACTAGTTCCAGATTTAATGAACAAATTTGACTACCTCTGCCTTGTCCTTCCTTTCATCGCCCTAGTTATCCATGCATTCTGAAATACAGGCCATCAGATGAAACCTCATACCATCCTGGAAGCACTGACAGACCCAGCATGACATCCATACTTTTCAAAAGATGTATCCCTGGCAGTCAAGAAAAGTTTTCTGGGGCAGAACCAACATAGACAGACAGGCCTTCTCTTCTAGAAAACACAAGTGAGATGGGCTCAGAATGGGATCATCCAGCCCTGCAAGGCCATCAGCAGCATTTACAGCTCTTCCTCATAGACACAGGCACCCATGTGCAGCCCTGAACCCTTCACTGTGACATGGGCTCATCATCCCAGACCAGCTGAGTTCATAAAACTGTCTGCTTTTCTGAAGCCCCTGACTCTTCCAGCACACACATCTAAATAAATCCCGGCACTTAGGAGACAGAGGTGGGAGGATCAGGAGTTCAAGGCCATCCCCAGCTATAGAACCAGTTAGAGGTCAGCCATCTCCTCGGCCCCGATGCTGGTTTCGTGGGCATTAAGAAAAAGACTAATGGAGTCATGGAAGCTTCCACCCAAGTTTCAAAGGAAACCCTGGGACACCAGGCAGTGCATCGCGGGATCAGGATCCCTGCAGTCACCCGGTAAGAGGACCACACATTAGACTGAGGGTGAAGCCCGAGACAGTGAACACTCAAGGAAGTGGGAGAGGCCAGGAATATGGAATGAACACAAGGCTTGTGTCCCAGGGTTTCCTTTGAAACTTGGTTGGAAGCTTCCATGACTCCATTAGATTTTAATTCTGTGAGCTGCCTTTGACGGGTGGCTTGAGGAGTTTAAGGAGATTAAGGTATAAGCAGGAGTGCCTTACTACTGTTCCTGTGTCTTCCCAGAATGCTCCTGCATGGTGGAACCAGCCTTCCCCTGACTGACGAAACCTGCCAGCTCACTCCCCTGGCATCCAGCTAACAGATGGTGTCAAGGTCAATATTTACCTTCATTTAATGCATGCAATACTTCATCTGTTTATTTATTTATTCAGCAGGCAATTAGGCTATGTGGAGCGAAATCCCTTTGTTCTCTATGTAGGTTACTGAATATCAACTCTGGGAAGCCGCTTTCAGACAAGCCTATCCAAGCCTTAGTGTGTGGGCTTGCCTGCAGCTGTTTTCCCTATTCGAGGAAGAAAAAAAAGAATGCACCCACATGAGTACACACATATGAATTCTAAGAATACATTGCTATAATTATATATCATGCTATATATGATCATGTATATTTGAAAACATTTATCTATATGGGGAAATATTGAACTGAATATTGAATTAATGCCTTTGGGTAGTTTTGTAATATAAATTAGAAAGTTGTTTAATGTATGTGTACATGTTCATGTGTGTGCACATGTTCATGTGTGTATACTTGCAAGTAGGAGGCCAAAGGAAAACCGTGGGTGTCATCCTCAGGAACTGTGGTCCGTGGATTACTTGGGGGGGTCATTGTACATTAACACCCTGGTTCGTCCATGGAGCTAGGTGAACAGAGTCTTGGGACAGCAGTGAGCCGACGAGAGGAAGAACTCTCGGGAGGCAGTTGCAGTGAACATCTCATTTATTAGATTGGGGAGGGTGCTTTTATTTAGGAGGGAAAAGGTGAGGCAGGGGCATAAGCAGCAAGGGGATTGGTGGGGCAGGGTTGTCTGTGGATGTCTCATGAAAGGATTGGCAGGGGCCAGGTGTATAGATAAGCTAAAAGGAATTTTTGTTGCCTGGGTCTTGTTATCACCTTATAGCTGAATTATGTGAACTCCAGTAAACTCAGGCCTTGAATTGCCTGGATTTATCAGGGTTTGCTGAGGCCCATCAGGTGGCTGGAGAGGGGAGGGAAGAAGTCAGCCGAACTCCTGTCAGTCTCAGGATGAGGTTATCGGGGTTTCAGGCCAGTCTCAACTTTAACCCTGTGTCTTCTGTGCCTCTCAGCAGGTTCCACAAGGAACACCATCTACCTTGAAACAGGGTCTCTCATTTGCCTGGAGCTCAACAATTTGGCTGGGCTATGTTGCTAGCTAGCTCCAGGAATCCACCTCTGTACCTCCCCAACACTGGGATTACAAGTGTGTGCCACCATGCCTGTCAGGGCAAAAGCTTTTGGGGGCCTTTGGAGGCACACCCTGGTTTTTGTCATAGACCAATAAATAGCTCCCTGATTGGCAAGGAGATATATATATATTCTGTAGCATATCTGCAGGTAATGGATGAAGAGATATGAGCAATGAGGAATGAGGTAACAGGTATGGGGTATGAGCAATGAGATCTGAAAAAGCAATAAAGCGAAAATGCGCATGGTGTGTGTGTGTGTGTGTGTGTGTGTGTGTGTGTGTGTGTGTGTGTGTGTTTTATCATTGCCCCCGCAGGCGGTGGGCAGTGACACATGCCCAGAAATTTTCCCAGGGTACTGGGGATTGAACTCAGATTCTTGTGCTTGGGAGGCAAGTACCTACCTACTGAGCTAGCTCCTGCAGTATCCAGAACATTGTTTTAATAAATGATATAGCTGGGTGTGGTAGTGCATACCCTTAATCCCAGCACAGAGGTAAGAGGATCACCCTGAGTTCGAGGCCACCCTGAGACTATATAGTGAATTCCAGGTCAGCCTGGGCTAGAATGAGACACTACCTTAAAAAAGCAAAAATAAATAAATATTTTGAAGGCTAAAATGAAAATTCTAGGGTTGCCTGGAGCTTTTATTTGCAAAACTTATCCCATTCTCAAAGCTAACAAATTTTAACATCACTTTTAAGGAAGCATTAATTAATACATTAATATGTGTAATCATAGGTAATAAAGATGCATTCAAACATGTGAACTGCATTTATACATTTATTTCCTTTTACAGTATTTCAATGATCTAAATAGCACACAAAAACTTATTGCATGGTTAAATACATGCAATGTTGTCACTTGAAAAAATTAACTTAGAGTTCAATGTAATGCATTCTTGTAATCCCAGCACTCAGAAGGCTGAGGCAGAATGATAGTGACTTTGAGTCTAGTTATGAGGACTCTTTCAAATGGAAGGAAAGGGAAGGAAAGGGAAAGGAAGAGAAAGAAAGAGAGAGAAAGGGAGGAAGGAACTAACAAAGGTCAGTCTGAGCACTTGCCTGATATGTACAAAGACCCAAAGTTTGATTTCCAGCACTACACAAATCAATTTTTAAAAATAAAACCTTCCTAAGAGCTGAAATTACTTATGATAGATATTAAACATATAAGCCTAATTTTTATTACTTTAAATCGTCTATACCTAGTACAGTAGCTTATAGTAATATTTCATGATTAATCTATCTTGGGAACAGCCTGCCTATTTATTCCACTAGGTTCAATTGTCTTAAATATTTAAATACTTAAAAATACCAAATGTAAACAACACAAACACCACTGTTTACATTTAAAATCTTCCAGAGATTAATGGATGTTTAAAAAGTAAAGAAAATGTGCTATCCCAAATAATTTTGGAATTACTACCTCAGCATGCTGGCATTTTACACGGCACCATGTTCCTCCCTGCCTCGATGGTCAGGCTGAGCCCCTTCCTAGTCAGTATGTCATCTCCAAGTGACCAGTCTGTGTCTCTCATCTCTCCTAACTCCACAGGAGCCCAAGAAGGTTCTCAGACTAAACAAGGGATGAGCTGGTCTGATCTTTCCACCTTCCCCCTCCAGCAACAGCCCATAAGCCAGAAAGCTCCTCTCTCTCCTTACATTCATGACCCCAACTGGCTCTAGATTCTTTCCAGTGCATCTCCAACCTTCAAAATCTCTCCAGATCTGTTCCTCTTCTCCTTCTCCACTGCTGTTGCCTGAGTTCATACTTCATAGTTCTCTGTCCCCAGGTTACTCAGCAGCTCCTTCAACCAGTCTCACCTGATCCAGCGGCAACTCCCCAGTCTTCCCTTCAATCGTGATGATAAGAACCAGCCCACTGAGTCATAGTGATAACAACCCCCCACTACCTTCAGTCACAGTCACAACTACTTCAGTCAAAATGAGAACAACCACTCTCCTTCAGTCATGCTGAGAATGAATCCCAAATTCAATCATAGTGACAACCACCACTTCCTTCAATCATAGTGGAAACAACTTCCTTTCCTCTTTCAATCATGGTGAGAATATCCCCCCTTCAGTCATGGCGAGAACCACTGCTCAGCCACCATGCACCACCACCACCATTCACAAATAATTTCTGCAAACCAACCAAGAAGCTAGAGGCTTTGTCCACGTGACCTCTGCTTTTCAAGTCCTGAATACCACAAATTACTCATTTTGAGATTAATAAACCGAGTCTCAAAGAGGCTAAATAACTTTTCCATGAACTAGAGTGAAAAAAAAGAAGATTTAAACTCAAATGTTAAGCAATTCCCCAAACAAGTGTTTTCTCCCTTCTCTACTTATAACACTCATATTATTTTCAAACTATATTCTGGATCCCTTCCTTAATGAGAACTACCCCAGCTGACCCTCAGTCTGAGTCTCTTGGTTTTCCAAAGTACTTTCTAAGGCCCTTTTCCACCTTACTGTAAGTGATTTATTTTTGCACAGGGAAAATGTGAAAGTGACGACAGACCTGTCAGGCTGATTCATAATAAGTAAGGTGGGGGTGGGTACCTCCTTATGACTAAGGCTCAGATGTCAGCGACCAAAACTCTCCATCAACTGCTAGCCCAGTGAACTTGGACAAGCCTCTTATGTCATCTCAATGACTGTACAAGATAATAACTTCTTTTCCTAGGTTGTTATAAGAATGAGAATTCAAATATGTAAAACACTTGCTATCACTGCTGCTATCATAATATTTTATTTATTGACCACCAAACCACTAGAGAATCTCTGGGTTCTGACTACATGTTGTAAATGAGTTCTACAAGGGTACAATGTCATACAGGCAAGAGCCCTGTCCTCTCTGGGGACTAGTAATAAATTGTGAATATTTGGAATCTTTTTCCTACTTCTAGACACAACTTCCTTTCATTGCAAAGGACCCTGAAAGCCTTTCCCTTTTCCATGGTTTCTTCCATTTGAAATCAACAGATGTTTATTTGCTGAGCTGACCTCCCACTATTTACCAAATGCGCAGCCTTGTAAAGGAAACAGTAATGAGGGCAGGCCTCTGCTCGTCCAGAAGCTTGATTTTAATTCTCAGGAAGAAAAGTCTCTTGTGACCAACTCACAGTGTAAGGCAAAGGAGGCCATGGCTGCCCCTCTCCTCCCCAACCCCCATGGACTAGGAATATACTAAGGGGCAGGAGAAAGAGGCAACTAATGATGCTGGATAGGTAATTCATCCTTCCAGGGCAAGTTTAGGTGTGGCAAACCCAGCTGAGCCTCAGTATGAAATACTAAGATGTTAGACCAGGCTCAAGAGCTCTGAACATATTAACTTTATGTGTTTGGGTGCTTTGAATTATTCTAACTAAACACATCTACGTTCTACTGCGCATGCAATAACTTACTTCACTATGCCAAGAATTGGATTGTCACAGAACTCCAGTTTCCGTTCTATTTTACAATCTTCTTAAATATTTTTATGAAAATTATTTCATCAGATTCACACACCCAACATGGCACTTGGGAAGATTTCTTTTGCCAGTTCAAAGGCTAATCCAGTCAAGTTGCTATACAATCAGACAGGCCTGGGATACAGATTTCTAAAACCTATTTCCCAGAAGTCTGCTCATCACTAAATACACACCCGATGCCAGGAAAGTCTCATGCTTTATATTTCGGTAAGACCTAGTTAATTATCTTCTGAGTAACTAAAAGAAAGTAAAGAATAAGCAAATGCCTGCTGAGCACTTACTCTTGAGAAGACTCAAGTCTAGAGGTTGGGACACCAACAAGAAGGAAGAGGAGGATCCCCGTCCTCTAGTGGCTCCCGACTTAGAGAGGCGGAAACTCACTGAGTTGTCAGGAGGCAGTTTATCCATCCAGTGGAAGAGACTTCTAGAAAACCCAGGAGGGTTCAAGGGCCCTGAGACTTAACCAAAAAGATCAGAGGAAGTTCTTACCTGATTAGTCACTATTTCGCAGTTTGATATTAGGTCGCCTTGTCTCCTGAGCTTCTCCAAACCATTGAGAATCTATACCTCTACTTGCTAAGGCACTGGGATCTTACCATCCCGATCATGGATATTCATTTAGGTTCCCTCCTGTCTCTATAGAATCCCTTCTTCTCAGGCCTATTATTCCAATGCCAGGTCCCCAACTCTTTGCATCTAGACTTCTCTTTCTAGCCAGTGAGCTCATGCCCTGCGACAATCCTCCACCCCATCTGAACTGCAGCCAGAGCATCCTTCCCAAACACTAACTCTGATCTTTCTCATCTTCTACTTCTGACACTCCACTCCCTGAATTAAATCCAGCCAAGTTTCTCCTGCATCGAAAAGCTTCTTGGCACCTGCAGATCTGGGCTGGTGGCAGGTTTGAAATTTGCTTTTGAGGTCAGAAATCACCTCTGGCAGGAATCACTGCTGTGTCTTGCCTCTGGGGCTCAGGGGATTCCGGAGCATTAACAGTTGCCCCTCTTCCCTCTACTCTGGAGACTGTTTGTATTTTTTAGAAGGCAGCGAGAACCATGGACAACCCAATTCCACCAACAAGACCTGAGATGATGGCTGACACCCAGGTAGGAGATGAACCACCCCTATCTAGGGCCCAAATGAAGCCACAGAGGAAGTGGTGAGATGAACAAGAGTGCTGCTTCCACAGCAAATCAGACAACCTATGAAAAGATAATGGAGACAGACACCAACGATACTCAAAATAATCCAAAGACTCTTAAGAGCTCAACAGTAAATCAGACTTAAAATTCCCCCATCATGGCTCAGGGAATTATGCAGAAGAGGAGGCAGAAAGATTGCAAGAGCCATGGGGTTGGGGGTGGAATATCCAGAGGCATTGTCTCCCTGAACGACAACAACAACAAAGATTCATGACCCTCCATCCCATGGACTGTTCCAGCAATCCCACTGAAGAGGGCCCTCAGCAGATTGGCAGCAGGGAGGAGGGAAATGGGAGTACCAACACAAGACTTGTCCATACAGTGTTTCTAATTATTAACAATAAACTAATTAATTTAAAAAAGAAAAGCTTCCTGGCACATGCACCGTGTTTGCCCAGCGCACAGGAAGCTGCGTGAAAACATGACCCTTGCCTTCCATAATAATCAGGCGATGTGATTTCTTTCATTACTCTGACCATCCAGAGGGCCTCAGGCAGCCACTTTTTTTTTTAATTGTCCACAATGAGTTACAACATTTAGTGGGCAAACAATGAGTTGTTATCCCCAATTCCCCACTGCCCTCCCCACCCCCCTCAATTGGATAACCTCCTCCATGAGCCGTCTGGATCAGTCCTTGTGACAGGGGACCATGGATAGACTAGTAATCAGCCAGGTTCTCCTGTCCGTACCTCTGGATAGTCTCCTCCACCATGGCTCTCACAATCTTTCCGCCCCCTCTTCCGCATAGTTCCCTGAGTCGTGGTGGATGAGAAATAAGTTTGCTTTAAGGTTGTGAGCTTAGGAGTCTTTGTGTCGAAAATCGAAAATCGTTGGTTTCTGTTCTACTGGCTAATCCTGTGTTGATTTAATGGCTGTGGCTGTGGGCTCCTTGTTCATCTCGTCATTCTCTGCGGAGTTCCATTTGGATCCTCCATTGTATGACTGTGGTGTCCCCTCTCTTGCCAGAATCTCAGCTATCGGCCTATGGTCGGTTGGTAGGGTTAGATGAGCCCCAGCACTCTTGCTGCATCCTGAAAGATACAAACACAATCTCCATCGGAGAGTGAGATCAGTGTAGGTTAACAAATATACACAATTTTGGATTACCAGGATTCGATTTTTAGTAGCCTCCCTATCAATTGGTCCCATAGTGCATCTTGTCTTGGGAGCCTAAGAGTACGGGATCCGGTGCCTATCGCCCTGAATCCCAAGTTCCAGACAA
>PVHP010033482.1:0-19625 GCA_004024765.1 Zapus hudsonius
AGGAAGAGGTTTACTCAGAGTGCCACAAACCACAGCATGCTAGGACCACTGAAATTGTAGACTCCAGACAAACTACAGTCGTACGACCATCTTCCTTTCTGAGGGGAGCAGAGCGCTGTGTTTCCAGGGTGGTAACATTCAGAAGCTGAGGCTCTGAGTTGGAGGAGGGACGCCTGATGTTCGCCTCGGGTTTCTGCACGCCACACCCACACCACAGCACACATACACATATGTAAAAAAGAGGAAATTAAAGCAAAAAAAACCTGTACAATCAACTGATTTTTATAGAAACAGAAACATCACTAAGCATTCATGGTACTGTGTGATAGGAGCAATACCGCACCATGACAGTTTTCTATAAAGACAATAAAAAGCAGTGGATAGGGCCTTCACGATGATCTCCAGTGCTCCTGTCAAAGTCCTAACCTGCCATTGATGTCGATGAGGTCTTGAAGGCTTGGTGTCATTATGAAAAGGGTCACTAGAGGGCGCTCTCCCCTCTCTACCTCCCATCCCCCTTTTCTGCCATTTGAGGGCCAGGCAATAAGGCAGCCATTTGCAAACCAGGGAGAGAGCCCTTCCTAAGGACTAAGCAATGCCAGCACCTTTACCTTGGCCTTTCCAGCCTCCAGAACTGAGAAAAAAACAAAAAACAAACCCAAAACAAAAACATTGCGTTGTTTGAGCCACTCAGTCGATGCATTTTATTATGGCAGCTCAGGAGGATGGGACGATTAATTTCAAGTACTCCTTACCAGCAGTGTTCTAAGTGTCTTTCTTGTCTTGATTTATCTAAGCATGACACCCTAGGAGGGGTACTTTCCTACCTCCTTTGCATAGGCGAGGACACTGAGGCCCTGGGAGATTGGTAATTTGCCAAAAGTCACAGAGCTAAACTTGGCCAAGCCAGGATGAGAGCTAAATAATAAAATTGTTCATGATCCTACTTTTAATCTTTTTTTGTTTTTGTTTTTTTGAGGTAGGGTCTCTCTCTAGTCCAGGCTGACCTGAAATTCACTATGTAGTCTCAGGGTGGCCTTGAACTCACGGCAATCCTCCTACCTCTGCCTCCCGAGTGCTGGGATTAAAGGCGTGCACCACCACGCCCGGCTTCACGATTCTACTTTTAAAATACACATTCAGTTATAAAACATTCACAGCTCTGGTCAATAGAAACGAGGAGATGATGAAGATGGGCCATGCGGCTGCATGCTCCTCACTCAGCTATTCTAGAAAGAGCTCCTCCTACATGCCAGATACCCCACATTGTGATCGAAAGGTGGAGGAGAGGGTACTGACTCCATCATGTTCCAGGCAGGGCTGGGAAGGAGCAGGAGGCAGACCCCAACACGAATCACACGACTTGTAATAAGAGCCATGAAGTGAAGAAATGAGACACAATGAGAACTGAGAACTCTGGGAGGAGGGGACATTTATGCTAAAACCTGAAGAATGGGAAGGATTTTCCCCTCTGGAGAGAGATGAGCAAGTGTGACGTAGGGTGGTTAGATCGACAGAGCCCTGCACAGTGCATGGTGGGTATACAGTGGTGGGTACTGGGTGCTTCAGCTCAATTCTGCATTCGTGGAGATGTCACACAAGAATTGCACTGAAAACCAGGCTGGGAGGAAGTGAGGACACACCGGCTAAACCCACCACCGAACTGAGTTCAAGGTCACTTACTTGGTCGCTGGAGTCTTTCCCATGTCTTTCTTCTGAGTGGCTGATCCCTCCATCCCCTCTCACTGACTAAAATAACAAACAGATAATGGCTTTTCAGTGACCTCAGCACCATGAACTTGGAGAGTACAAGAAGCTTTGAAGCAGATGACCACAGTCATGTTCTTGACCTTAAGGACCTGGAAAAGTGTCACCGATGAGGAATATGGACTATTTCCCTGTGTGTAACCAGAGTAGTAAAGTTCAAGGAACCAAAGTCCTAAATGCCTGGATTATGCAATTTGGGGATAAAGCGTTCATGATGTAGAGAGTGTTAAATCTGGTCAAGGTGGTGCACACCTGAAGCCCCTGGACTTGGGAGGCTGAGAGACTGGGCTATGTGAGATTCTGTTGTAGAAGAAGAAAAAGATGAGGAGGAGAAGGAAAAAGAGGAGGAAGAAGAGAGAAGCAGGAGGAGAGGGGGAGGAGAAAGAGGAGAAGAGGAAGGGGGAAAAGGAGGAAGAAGAGGAGGAGGGAGAGGAGGAGGAGGAAGAAGAGGAGGAGGAGGAAACAGTGCTGGAACAGGGTGCTCACATGATGAATGGATGAATGAACGCCAGAATGAGTGACTGAACCGCACAGCACCCTTCCTTCGGAACCACTTGGGTAGTAGCTGTTCCGCTATTTTTTTTTCCACCCAGTAGAGATGTGAGGTAAACTGGATACTCGGTTTTCTACCCTTCAGTGTCCCCATGACCAGTGCCTGTGACAGGCTGGATGGTGTCTAATTGTCAACTGGTTCCTTCACCCCTTGAGCCGACCTACTGGCTGTAAGTGTGGCTCCAGACACAGTGGCATCAGTTTCACCCGGGACCTGTAACAGATGTGAATTCCCAAGTCCATGGATCAGAACCCCCAGGGTTCCCAGCACACCGAGTCCTGAGCACCCATGCTCTGAGCTACCTGACCACCATCCATTCTAGACCCTTCCTAGGGGCTGGGGTTTTAACCGTGCATCTACTCATGCCCGTTCTTGGTGTCTGATACTCAAGTGACGTGATAAGGATTTGCTCAGGACTAACCCTGAATGTGGGGGTCATTGCTCAACATCTCTGGCTATGCTGGGGTGTGGGTGTGGGGGTCTTGAGCAATGTGGGGCAAAGGGGAAGCTCCAGACTGCACTGTTAAAACCTGGCTGTTTGCTGAGCATAACATATGCACAAGGAATACTTTAAGAAGGCAGGCATGGAAATGCATTTTGAGATCTGGTGATCATATTATTAGAGCTAATAAAATCTATTTTATTGAGTGTGTGTGTGCAAAGGTTAACTTTAAGTGGAGTGTCAGACACTGTGCTAAAGAGAGAAACTTGACTTTTTTTTTCTTTTTTAAAAATCAGATCCTTAACACAGAGGATTGCTTTTCTGAGACACTGGGCTGGGTCAGGTTTTGGGGGGGGGCGGAGAGCAGGCAGTGTGTCCTTGCTCCACTCTAGGACTCTAAATAGCCTTCCTGTCCTCCCCTAGGAAGAGTGGATGCCACTCAGTAAACCAATGGTGCCTGTCCACTAGGAAGCTACCTGATTTTAGAGTGACCGTGAGGGCTTGCTAAGACGGAGGGAGGGTCATACAGATGTGGGGCAGACTCAGTCACAAGCTCAGCTGTGGTCTTCTTTAAAAACTGCTTACTGTCACCGGGCGTGGTGGTGCACGCCTTTAATCCCAGCACTTGGGAGGCAGAGGTAGGAGGATCACCATGAGTTCAAGGCCACCCTGAGACTACAGAGTGAATTCCAGGTCAGCCTGGGCTAGAGTGAGATCCTACCTCAAAAAACCAAAAACAAAACAAAAACTCCTGCGATCAGGACACCCAACTGTGACCAACACTGGTTTAAATGAGTATGGGTTCTCAACAGACAGAGAAAATCATTGACACCTGTTTCTCGAGTGGAAGGAATGGTGTCTGTGAGCTCCTCGCACCGTTTCCTTTTCTCTTTTGAGACAAGGTCCTGCTACATTGCCCAGTCAGCCCTTGAACTAGCTCTCTTCTCACCTTAGCCTTCTGAGAGGCTGGGATTAGAGATCTGCACCACCACATCTGACTTCCATACACGTTTCTTAAGGACATTGATGTAAGGATTCAACAAGGCTTCCAACCCAAAGGCAAATGAAGACCCATGAAATTTAGGACCATGAACATGGAAGGTGTTTCTTATTCCTCTGGGTCTTTTGGGAGGCTCATTCCTGCTTGAGAAGGTTGAGAAAAAGAAATCCCAATGTCTTGACACTTCAGGACGTCCACCTCTTTGAGTCTGGCTGGACTGGAAGAGTCCCTCCGACTCCCAAGGGTCCTTCTGATAGGACTTCAAAATGGTTCACATGTTCCCATCAGAACGCAGGAGACCAGGGAAGAATGACATCATTAAGATACAAGGCTTGGATGCCACCCCTCACTCCATCTTTGCATTGGAGGCTGGGCTCCAAGGTGCTTCACCTTTGAGTCTCGTGAATAAACCTGCCAGTGAAGGGAGCGGCTCAGTGGCATCCTGGGAAATCTAGACATGACTTAGGAGGCTTCCACCTAGTCCTCAGGGATTAAAGAGTCCTCAGAGAAGCTGTGTCTCTTTCAAACAGTAACTTTCCAATTTTTGATAGCTGGGGAAAAATAATTTTCAATGCTATGGTTCTTTGAATAACAAAGCCCAACACTGATTATCTGGGTTGCTTTTGAAAGAAAAAAAGGGCTGAAATATAAAGAAAGGAGGGAAGCAAGGGACAGCAGGTGGAAGGGGGTATTAATGATAAGGGCCCTTACTGAGGTAACCTCAGGTGAACTTAATGACACCTTTAGTGGCAAATACACAGCTCCCTGTCCCTCAGAATGAGCACGCAAACCCCGAAGTACTCGCTCCTACTTTTCCTTAGAGACTGAACTTGAACTTGGCAACAATTTTCCTCAAGGGTTGTCTTCACGCTGCCAGCATCACGTGATGTAGACACCACCCGAATGCTCCTCCCGAGCTTCCAGAGAAGAAGAGGGGAAGAAAGCAAATGAAGATTGAAAACGTAACTGGATGGAGTGCCTAATGAATGCCCATAAAGACTAAGAAGAAGCCAGGAAAGCAAGCTGAAGACGGGAAAGAAGCGATGAAAGGATTTGCATAGCCCCTGATGTCCACTTGGTTTTCTGTCTCTGAACCATTCCCAATGCAGACCTCTCCGATACTCAAGATTCTAGCAGAAACATTTGGTGGTCAGTTCACACACACACACACACACACACATATGTATATATATGTATATATATGAAAGGAATATAAATGGATTTGGATTCTTCAGCCAACAATTTAAAAGAAAAAGAATTAGAATGAAACTTCAATAAGTGTGGGAATAGCTTATGATATGTACAAGCTTGACCTCATGACCTCAGATCAAGGAAGCGGAACTCGCGGCCACATCCAGGGTCCACAAAGGTTATGAATCCAAGTCTTGTATTTTCCCAAGATGTTCGTTGGAAATGGGATTGGCGTCGTCATATAAATAAGCCCGCTGATGTCGATTTCATTTTAAAGGCAAGTGTATCCAGGAAACCTAGACTCAGTCTTTATGTCAGCCAAGTACTAATTTTCCTCTTTTGCCTTCTTGTAATTTTAAGACCAATAGCTCAGCCTATAACAACCATGTTTGCACAGAAAACATTACCAAGGGAGCCACAAAAATGCAGAGTATCGTCGTCCCACCTCCACAAACTGTCAACACCCTCATCTGCAGAGGAAGCGGCGACATGACAGGTTACTCAAAAGCACAACATGGACTCCTGCCTCTGATTTGGCTATCACCTGCTCTGGGATGCCCTCTTAGGTCTCTGGGTCCTGGTTCTCGCTGGGAGGAAGCAAGAATGTTTATTTCAGTTGGGCCCGATAAAGCAGGCCTGTCCTTCCAGTTACTCGGGAGCCTGAGGTTGGGAAGCTCAAGTTCCTGCCTGGGTTACAGGATGAGTTCAAGACCAGCCTCAGCAACTGAGTGAACTCTCTCAAAAAGTGAAAAGAGGGTTGGCGGGGGGAACTCAGGAGTAGAACACTTTTGTAGTATGTGGGAAGCTCTAGGTTCAGTTCCCCAACACAGGATGTTGATGCCATAGGGTTTCTATGTTAATAAATGAGATCAGCATGTAGCCCCTTCCTCCAGCACACAGTGAATGAATGAATGAATGAATGAATGAAGAGCCAGAGAGATCTGAGGTCATGAAGTCAAGCTTGTAAATATCATAAGCTATTCCCATGCTTATTGAAGTTTCATTGTAATTCTTTTTCTTTTAAATTGTTGGCTGAAGAATCCAAATCCATTTATATTCCTTTCATATATATATATATATATATATATATATATATATATATATATATATATATATATATAGAGAGAGAGAGAGAGAGAGAGAGAAAGAGAGAGAGAGAGAACCCATGGAAGGGAGGGAGGAAGATGCATCATGGACAAAGGCAGAAAGTGATCAAATTGGTGGTTTTTTTTTTAAATTTAATATTTATTGTCCATAATGAGTTACATTATTTAGTGGGCAAAACATGCGTTGTTATCCCGACTTCCCCAATTCCCCCCAAATTGGTGTTTTTTTCAGAAACTGTTTCTTAAAGAGCAGACCATTGTTGGTACTTAATACTCAGGGGTAAAAAAATAAATCTGAAACCCAAAACATTAGCCTAACATGCCTGTGTGTTCTTTCAAAAGTCTCGTTCTAGACCATCTTCCTTTTCCCTCTAGAGAGTAATTTTTGACAAGTACTTTTAGACTTATTACACTGAACATAAGCAACAAAAAACCTGGTCTCCTGGCTGTCTCCTATTTGGACCTTTTAATTGGCTCAATATCAAAGCTCACAGCCTCTCCACCTGAGACTCATGGTCTAAAGAAAGAGCCCCAAGAAGGATTAGACAGAATTATGAAGATGAGGAAGTATGGAGGAGGGACTCACTCTTTAAGCGCAAGGTGCAGTTGCACTGACAGGTTATAAATCTGAAATCTACATATTTCTATCTCCTACCTTTCTGGTTTCCAATCTGCCTACTTGGTAGGCGGGTACATCCATACAGCACTCTGCCCACTCACGTTATAAAAATACACCGACACTTCAAATATCCAATTCTTGACATATAGCTGAATTAATATGTATAAGAATCCTTTTCTATTTAGGGAATGATGGATGTCTTAGATGTTCCTGGCAATAGTTTTGTAATCCTGTAAGAGCCTGTAGGACTTTTGCAAGGGAATGCAGATGTGAGTGAGGACTGTTCCTTTTAGCTTAAGATATAGTCATAGGAGAAAATGTTATTCTTCCTGTTTCAATAAGAGGCTGATTTTGAGGAAGAAAATGATGTCTTTGGACACATAGGGCAAATCCAGCATAGTGGATCATGCCTGTATTTCAAATTCTTGGAAAGGTGAGACCAGAGGGTTTCTGAGTTAGAGGCCAAACTGTGGTACACAGTAAATTTCAGATCAGCCTGTGTTATAGTGAAATTCTGTTCACCCCCCCAAAAAAACCCCAAAGAAATGAAACAAAAAGATAAAATGAATTAGATGAATTGGGCAATCTATTTATTTTTTTTGGGGGGGAATGACAGAGAATAATAAAATATGTGATCTGAAAATAACGGGAGAGACACAAATTAGAAAGTCAACCATCAGATGATTACAGATGTTGAATATTAGAGGCTTTGCAATTGAATTTTCTAGTAAATAATAATTTAAATAAATTTACATTTTTAAACTTCTGAAATAAATGGAAAACATTCACTTATTTGGCTCGGAAAAGGGGGCGGAAAGATTGTGAGAGCCATGGTGGGGGAGACGGTCCAGAGGCATAGCACCCATCAGTAACAACACACTTGGGCCAGGGAGACCGGGCTGAGTACTAGGATATCCAGGATCCCTTGCCACAAGGACTAATACAGACAGCCCACGGAGGAGGATATCCAACTGATCAGGGATGGGGAAGGGGAGGAATTGGGGAATTCGGGATAACAACGCATTGTTTGCCCACTAAATAATGTAACTCATTATGGACAATAAATATATATTTAAAAAAAAATCCTTCCAAACCTTGAATGGTAGATCACACCCTGTCTCTATTTTCCATTCCTTAAAACAGTTTTTTTTCCCCCTTATATAAATCCAAAGACTATAAATCACTATGGAAGCTATGAAAGTTTTCCCTGAAGGTCATGCCATAGCCGACTCCCAGGACTCATGAAAGTGAGTGAGGATCTATCTCCATGAAGCTAGGGAAGTGATGGAGATGGTGCTTGTAAGAGGTTGGGCACAGGCTCACGGACTGAGAGCTCAGAGTTCAAAACCAATAAATGTCTTTGTCTTCACTCAGCTCCATTCTCCACGAGGATGGAGCTGTGTGTATGTACGCTCACCGTCGACTCTCCAGGGCCTGAAACGGAAATGGGCTCTCAGTAATTTTGTTGAGCTACTGAATAAATAAGACAACCCAAAAGGCTGGAGGCAGCCCACACATCCATCAATAATGTCATAGCAAAGCTGAGTCGATTCCATGTAAGCCAAAGAAATTGTTAAGACCATGAGGTGGGGCTATTTGGTTTCCAACTGGAGGGACTTGTAGGGATATTGATGGCCTGGGAAGCTCCGTCTTTCACATATCTGACTCAACCACAGAGGTAATAAAATGTCACAAGGAAAGCAAAACAGGAAAACGGCAATAATTAGGAGGATTAGAGTTTGGGGGAAATTCTAACAATCACAGAGGACATAAAAGCCTTCCAGTCTCCAGGTGAAAAGAGCAAAGAACCCTTGTGTATCCACCCGACCTCCCCATTCAGACTGTCTGGTTTTTAGTTCTAGAAAGGAGTATCCAGTAGTCAACTTCCAGGGATAAACCTACATGATATGGAGCGGCCTCATGTAAGTATTTTGGGGATATATGCTGTGAGTGGTTTGAGGTGTGTGTGTGTGTGTGTGTGTGTGTGTGTGTGTGTGTGTGTGTGTTCAAAGCTTTATTTGGAGTTTCTTGTCTTTCTTCCTTGTTTAAAAAATGAACCTACCGATCACACAGCTCATAGCCCACAGCCCCATGGAGCATTCCAGCAATGCCACTGAGGAAGACCCTCAGTGGAATGGGGGAGGGAGGAAGAAAATGGTGGTACCAACACATGATTTGTTCATACAAAGTTTCTACTTAACAAATTAAAAAAACTTAAGCCAGGCATGGTGGCACACGTCTTTAATCCCAGCTCTCTGGAAGCAGAGATAGGAGGCTCTCCATGAGTTCAAGGCCACCCTGAGATTACATAGTGAGTTCCAGGTCAGCCTGGGCTAGAGCGAGACCCTACCTTGAAAAACAAATAAACAAGCAAACAAAAAGAAGCTATTCACACGTTACTTATTTAGCAGGGACAGTGATTAAATCTCCTATCATTCTGTACCTCTCAGCTTTACCCGGAAAGAGGAACACTGATTACCCTCAATATATAATGAACTCTTTGGGGATCTTCTCTGTCATTCAGACAGTTGTCAGAAACAGAACAGATCTGTCTGTTCTAGTGTTGTGTAAATGTGGGTATGAATGTCTCAAATCTTGACCGCAATTTTGGCACATTATAGAGTGACTGAACAGGAGTTCAGGCACGGGGACTGCCCACCTCTTCCTAACCCCAAACACCAGAGAACCCACTGGGAAAGACTTGATCCCTGCCAACAGCTTCCTATGATGAGGCTTTCAGGTGCTTTATTTTGTTTGTGGAGGAGAAAGAACTCTGTAAGAGCATGACCTCGTGAAACTGGAGAACTGCTTTCTCGGAGGATTAAACTCCTAAACGTGAAAATAAAGACACATGCTACATGAAATTCTTGTTTTTCATTAAAAGAGAATTAATTCAATGACCTTTGCCATGGGTTTTGCTTCTTATTAGTTTTTGTTTCCTGTTTTTAACATTTAAGTTCCTGGCTGTTTAAAATGCATCATGGGGCTGGAGAGATGGCTCAGCAGTTAAAGGTGCTTGCTTGCAAAGCCTGATGGTTCAGGTTTGATTCTCCAGTACCAGATGCACAAAGGGGCACATACTTCTGGAGTTTGTTTGTTGTTGCAGGAGGCTCTGATTTGCCCATTCTCTCTCTCTCTCTCCCTTCCTCTCTGTCTCTTTCTCAAATATATAAAACATTTAAAATGCACAATGTGCATAACTTTTTTTGGTGTGTGTGTGCATGTGTGTGCGTGCACATGTGTGGTGTAGGCACGTGTGTGCAGATGCCGGTTTCCCTTGAACTTGGGTGCAGAGACCAGAGGAAGACATGGGGTATCCTTCCAGTTACTCTTCTACCTTACTTCCCTGAAAAAGGCTCTCACTGACCCTACAGCTCTGTTAGACTGGCAGACCAGGGAGCCCCGTCGATCCTTCCGTGCCCCCTTCTTTTCTCTTTGGGATTAAAGGCCTGTGCAGCCATGGCTGGCTTTCTATGTGGGTGCTGGGGATTGAAGTGAGGCTCTTAAGCTTGAGCCCCGAGCACTCTTACCAAGCCCTACAGTGTTCTTAACTCTTCACAGACACCAAAGAGTCTTTCCATCTTACGTAAACTGACATTAGCATGGCAAGTTCTAAGCCATAGAAACTCATGTAAGAATATCATGTTACCATGGCCTTGTTTGAATAAGCTGTCAACTCTATCCAAGTCTGTGTCGCTTTTCTGCCACCTTCAGAATTTCTGTACCTCAGCCTACAACTTGGACTTTTTGTTCTCTTTGCTAGAACCTCACTATGTAGCAGGATCTGATCTCAAACTCTAGATCCTTCTGCCTCAGCCTCCTGCTTTGGGATTACAGGTGTGCACCACCGTTCCCTGGCTATAACTCGGATGATTTAGTATTTAATCTTCTGAGATGCCTGGTAATCTTTTTAAAGATCTATTTTAAGGCTCGAGAGATGGCCCAGAGGTTAAGACGCTTGCCTGAAAGCCCAACAACCCAGGTTTGATTCCTCAGTGCCCATGTAAAGCCAGATGCATGCATCTGGAGTTCATTTGCAGCATTAGAGGCCCTGGCATGCCCATTCTCTCTTCTTCTCTTGTAAACAAACAAACAAACAAATAAATAATAAAGATCAATTTTAATTTATTACATTCCTTATGTAAATAAATGCATCTTAATCAAGGGAGACATCACATCAGCTACCATCATGAGAAGAACAGAAGCATATGTCACCAACCGAAGAAACTTTAAACATAAATAAAATCAAAGCAAACAGCAGAACCAACTTCTAGATGGACAGTTTTGTCTGGCAAAACCCAGAACTCAGAGCCTCTTGCTTTGTTAAAAAGGGAATTAGCAACGGTTAGAGAATATTAGCAAGGAACTGAGACTGAATGAGGACAAAAGGAAATTTTCTCACTGAGAACCTCACGTTCCGTTGGCGCTCCCTGTACCTCACCCACAACCGACTCTCATTGGTGGCATGACATCTGTACTCTCAGAAGCTCAGGGGGACCCTCCTCTCCATGTCGGAGGAAGGTGGCTTACCATTTGTCTGAGCAATGCCATCAAGGGGGTCCTGCGTGGCTTGCTGTCTTCTCTGAGCTTTGCATCTGCGGGTTCAGGCGCAGCGTCTTCGCTGAGCTCCACGGTCTGTAGGGCCGACTGAACTTCCTCGCACTTTACAGTCTCTAGTGGTGATTCGCACACTGCCTGGATTGTTTTGCCAGGTAACAAGACAGTGAAAACAAAAGCAAAACACAGACCCCCAACATTCCCCTGCAGCATGCTTTAGGAAGGGGTCCTGGTGGCCCCCCATCTGTGGATGCAGTAGTATGGTTAGCTAAGGGTTCGAATCTCTGACTGGTTCCATGCAGACAAGTCTTCAGGAACAGACAGAAGGATACAATGTGCTTGACAGCCAACTGATGGAGGTGGAAATGACAGATTCCTTCCCCACAAAGGTCAAGGCATAGACAGGAGGTTGACCTTGGCATTCTGGCCTGCCACGGAGATGGATTACACCTGGCCTGAGTCCAACTGTGGTCACCATGACCATGACTCTCTCTACATTCAAGTCCCCTTGTAGCGGTCCTTTTTGTTTTGCAAATGACCCCAAATTTCCAAATTTGGAGGGACCCTTAGCTTTCCTATTGTGAACTGATATAGAGGGCTGTAGTATACAGAACACCCGCACCTTGCACCTACACCGCAGTAATCTATTTCCACGTAACCAGCCTTAAAATATTGCTCAACATGCTTTTCTACCATTTTCTCTTTTTCAACAAAGCTCTGAGTTCAGTAACTATAAAGGGCTCAGCAGACAAGACAGGGGCTGTCAGCATTGACCAAGAAGATACAGGGGACAAAGGAAGGGGAATAACTCTGAACTGATGTCAAGGTGTCCCACGGAAAGTGGTAAAAGAATAAACCTGCTGGTTAAGCCAAGCAAAATGTGTTTGTGGGTAAGGGTCTGTCACTGGCTGCTGGGTTGTGACCCTAGCCTGGCTTTTGGAAGTTAGGCTGAGATTGGAACCAAGTATGAGGTTGAGGATGGGTGGTCAAGGGTGGACATGGGCTTCCAAGTTAGGAGTGGTTTAATTCAATTGCATTTCTGGAACATACGTCCTTGGGAGAGGCCTGGGATGCATGCTGTATGACGTAGAGTCTTGAAGCCCATATCCCGAGCGAGCTGCCTGGGCCTGAGGTTTGTCTCTACTCCTCACGGAGCCTTGCTGTTTTCTTGTTGAAGGCTGTCCTGAGGATTAGCTCAGGCAACACCTGTCAGGTTCTCAGGACCGTGCCTGGCACCTAATAAGTACTCAGTTAATACCAGTAGCTGTTATTGGTGTTAATATTAGGCCTGTACACTCCAAGATCACCATTGGTTAGAAATAGTTCTATTAGAGTATTACTGATACTCTTACTATGTCTGATACTATTCAAGGCCGTTTTTCTATGACACCTGGATACAGTTGCCAAGAGAGTGTAGATGAAGATTGTGAAGGGTTAAATGGCTGGATCAAAGCCACACACCAGCAGGAAGCAGCCATCCCAAGGAACATGGCATTTTCAGTATTAAGAGTGGATTAGCCATAAGGATGTGGAAGAAGAAGTGTGGCTACAGATGTTCTGGGCTCTTTCTGTCCTTGGGCTCATTCTTGGTTTGCTCGATTTTCATTCTTTATTTTGTTCCCTCCTGGATGTACAATACTGTCATGGTTCCAGGCACTGGAGCCTCTATTCCCTGTCCTTTCTAGGAAGAGCACCTTTTTGCCATAGTGAAAGATTTGCTCCATGAACGGTGGCATATTGAGCCCCTTATTTTAGGGCACACAGATCCCATTGGCCCATAGGTCACTTCCTTCTCTCAGACTGCTAAGTGGGGTGTGGTGGTTTGATTCAGGTGTCCCCCTTAAACTCATGGGTTCTGAATGGCAGGTCTCCAGCTGGTGGCGATTTAGGAATTAGGTCCTCCTGGAGGAGCTGTGTTGTTGGGGGCGGGCTTATGGGTGTCATAGCCAGCTTCCCCTTGCCAGTGTTTGGCACACTCTCCTGAGGCGATGTTCAGCCTCTGCTCATGTCACATTTTCCCTGCCATCATGGAGCTTCCCCTTGAGTCAGTAAGCCAAAATAAACCCTTTTCTCCACAAACTGCTTTTGGTCGGGGGCTTTCTGCCAGCAATGAGAAGGTGATGGAACATGGGGAAACATCATCACAGAGTACTTTGGGGGTGGGAGATGCCAGTCTTGCCTGTGATCAAGGTAGAGAGGGGTGGAAGGCTGGGAAGGGAAGCAAAGGATCCGTGATGGAAGGAGGGAAGCATAAATCACAAAAACAACAAACAGATTTGAAAGGTTTTTATCCTAATATGAATCATAACACATCTCTGGGAAGAAAGAGAACAAATGGGGGGGATAACAAAGGGGAGAGGAGGGGCCCCGGGGAAACCTTCAAAGCGCATTATAGACTTGTAGGAAAATGTCTTTATGTAACCCAGGACCATGTACCATGAATATACACCAATGAAAACAAAACAAAAAGTCAAACAAATCACAGCACAGCTATTCTAATTCTCATTTCCTGTCATGGATAGCATTTCTGGAACATATTTGGATTTTCAACATCTGTTTGGTTCAGTCACTCCATAAAATGAAAACACATGTGTTGTCCGTGGCAAGTAAACAAGAAACACCAGAAGGATCCACGAGACACACTTGACTTTGGCAGAACTGCCGTGTTCCATCGCCATCGCCATCGTAGGAAGCTGTGTGAGCTCACTTTCCCCACTTGTGAAATTTTCTGAAGGCTATGCTTTCCCACTTCAGAGCTGCTGTCTTGGGCCTGAAACTTATGAGGCCCATGTCTTCATCTCCCTGGATTCTGTTCTTAAAATACACATTTTTTTTTTGTGGCGTCTCATAGGGCACCATTCCTTTGGACATGAACAAACTGTTTTGAAAAATTTGACTACCTTTACAAGAGTAAAGGTCAGAACCACCTGGCCTTTATAGTCAAGGTCAGGTAGACAAAGTGCCAGCTATCTGTCAGGTGCAGATCCCTGGAGTGGGCTCTCCAACTCAGAGCATCGATCCCTGCAAGATGTCCTCATGTCTGATGCAATGACCTGGCCTGAGTACCACCGAAAGTTAGCAAGAATGTGGATCACCATAGCAACAAATGAAGAAGCAACCAAGGCACGGGAAGCAGAGGGTGCAGCCTCCTCCCTCAGGGATATGCAAAGCCATTCAGTTGTGTGTAGACTCTTTCAACCCCTCAATGATGACATGTGATAAACACGTGCTCTCACTCACTGGGCATTTATTTTGCAGGGCTTCAATGCAATTACAAACATTTCATCCAGTGTTGTTTCCCCTGGGTCCCCCATCATGAGAAAAGGCGAAAGAGTCTACAGCAGATGACCAGCAGAGGCCATATAAGAACAGAGGATTCCAGAACTGAAAATGCCCAATGGCCCCACACGCCAGAGATGAAAGTGGAATGATTGGATGGCATGCGTCACTTACGTTCTCCTCTGCACCTGGGGACACCGAATCCTCTTTACCTGACTAGAGGAAGATAAAATAAAAGCCAGAGTCAAGATGGTATCAAAGTCAATTGCACCGAAGCAAAGGGTTATGTGGGCAAGCAGCCTGGGACAGCGCAGCGAGCACAGGCTTGTTCCAGCGAGAACTTGAAGGAGGCTTCCACAAAGGGAAACGGTACAGCAAGATAGTTCACGCTTGTACTTTAACTCCTAGCAGATGGTGAATAAACACACAGTCCCAGCTAGGCTATATGGCCCAGTCTTGACTGAGGACACAGAACATCTTTGAGTTATATTTCCTAGGAACTAATGACAAGAGTAAGATGATGATGATTTTGAGATCCATTCTCAGATGTTCCAGGTTCTGGTTCTCCTGCCTCTACTTGCCCAGTGCTGGAATGAAAGGCTTGCAACATTATGCCTGGTTTTATGCAATGCTGGGGATTAAAGCCAGGGCCCTCTGCATGGTAGGCAAGCACTCCACCAACTGAGCTCTACGCCCAGTCCAAGGGAAATTCTATATCTATATCTATGTCTATATCTATGTCTATGTCTATATCTATATCTATATCTATATCTATATCTATATCTATATCTATATCTATATCTATATCTATATCTATATCTATATCTATATCTATATCTATATCTATATCTATATCTATATCTATATCTATATCTATATCTATATCATCTATCTATATCTATCTATCTATATCTATATTGTCACTGTTAGGTAAAAAGACATGAACTGCTTGGGAAAATTCTGCTGAGCGATTCAGAGAAATTCACTCCAGATCTTTTTGGAACAGTCAGGCACCATCACGCGGTAAGCAGGGTCCCCAGATTTATCTCATACAATCCTGTCTGGGCCAACTTCAAGTTCAACTTGGCTGAAGCACTCCAGGAGGGCCAGGCATTGGGTTCCCATACACCCAGATCCAAACACAATCCTGCCCCAAACAGTACTGGAGGATCCAGATTCCACCAAGAGACGATGGCACATTCAATTGGCTGCAATTAACGCTGGAGGTCTTTCCTTCAGCATCTCTCAAGCTCTGGCGTGTGCGTCAGGGGCATTTGTGGGTACAGACCACCTCTCATGAACAAAGCACTGAACCCATGATTCCAGTGTGTTCATCTACCTTCTTGGATTCCACATCAAGGTTTCCCTTTATGCGTCTTGTTACTAAATCCTGCTTTTAATCTCTCTAAGAATCGCAATGGGAGGAGAAGAGAAGGGATATTTACAAATGCACTTTTCAGGTACCTTGCAGGCCTTATGTCCCCTAATGTGCCCCAAACAGCAAGTACTCTAGTCCCCATTTCCACTGTAAGAAACAGGTACAGAGTCACCTGTTAAGTTCACCAGCCAGAGAACAGAGGAAACAGTTCTATGAGTTAAGTCTTTCCTTTGCCAGGATGACTTTAATGCTTTCTCTACCATCCATCCCTCTATCCATCCATCCATTATCTATCTATCTATCTATCTATCTATCTATCTATCTATCTATCTATCTATCTATCTCTATCAATCTATCATCTATCATATATAAATCTATCTCTATCAATCTATCATCTATCATATATAAATCTATCTATGTATCTATGTATCTATCTGTCTATCTGTCTGTCTGTCTATCTATCTATCTATCTATCTATCTATCTATCTATCTATCTATCTATCATCTATCTGTCTAGTCGACCTATTCTCTATCTTTGGCGACTTGTGTGAATTTTCTCCATGACCTGACTTGGTCTTTCTAGATGAGACCATCAGCCTGGACCAATTGTTTCTGTCTATCTTCTTCCTGTACTGATGTTTGCCTGGGCACAGGAGGACTGCAGCATTTCTGGAAGCTTCTGTTGATCAGGAATGTTACTGCTT
The DNA here is from genome assembly GCA_004024765.1 of Zapus hudsonius. Taxonomy (NCBI): domain Eukaryota; kingdom Metazoa; phylum Chordata; class Mammalia; order Rodentia; family Dipodidae; genus Zapus; species Zapus hudsonius. The sequence goes on from PVHP010033482.1 coordinate 16,597, forward strand.
TCAGAAGGAATTGGCAAGGAGGCTGCTTTCTCAGAACCACTTCTCCTGTTCTCAGTTGGAGGCCGTTTAATCTTACATGCAAGCAAAGAATGAAATCCAGAGCCAGACCCTTTCATGCCCACCCACCCCCCCAGCTCCAAGCTTCAGGATTAACACACAGAGCAAACACTGCCTCAGTGGAAAACTAGATCCCATACGTCCCAACTCTCTCTGGTGTCCTAGCAGGCTATAGCCCCAGTTTCCTGGTTGACTTAGCTCCTGGATGCTGATGGCTTGCCAGGAGGGCGGTGGCAATGTGTTGCAGGTGGCAGAGAGGGACAGTGAGTTAGTTCTGAACACTGATGTCTCCTCGATCTTTATGTAGCTTGCAACTTCAGATTTTTTTTTTCTGTTTTGAACACTGGCATTCTACACATTGTATGTTCTAAAAGAACTTGCTATGCTATGCTTTTAAAGTCATGCTACCCAGCCAAATAGTCTTTAAGATTTAGCCCCTCTGAGCTGCTCTTGGACTTCAGTCGTGTTCACAGAATCTTCCGATTCTTGACATGCTCTGGATCACCGAAATTTACTTGCTATTTTTCATTAAATTGACACTTGTGAATATTTGAAAACAAAATGTCTTATTGTAATAAGTGTGCGGTCAACATATTTGCTGTATGAATAGCAGCATAGATTAAAACAAATAAAATCAATAAATCAATAATACTCACTAAGTTCTAACTGGGGGTAGAACTTTGGTTTCAAAGGGAGAGAAGGGTTTACTGTTATGATCCATACCTGTCACCCCAGCTACTCATGTCGTTGAGGTAGGAGGATTGCAAGTTCAAGGCTAGCTTGGGCTACTTAGCAAGAATCTGTCTCAAAATAAAAATTTACAAGAAAAACCAATAAAGGCTGGGGACATAGCTTCGTAGGAGAGCATTTGTCTAGCATGGTCCAGATACTAGGTACTGTCTCCAGTACTCACACGAGGTGGCACAGTGATAAACTTGGCTTACTACCCAGAAGAAATTTTCCTCTAATGTCGACAGAACAGTTGGAGTAGAATGAAAAAATGCACTGTGTACTTAAACATGGCTTTAGAACTGTGTCCAAGAACCACCCAAGTCATTGTGAACTTGGTGTACATTTGTAATGTGGCCACATGCTCTCAGCAGTCACTGAGCTACCCAGTCAGCATCAAGATTCAAAAAGGGATACTGAGAGGCAAGGGTCCAGTCACCCCTTCACGTCTGTCATATGCAAGAGAAAATCAGCTCAGAACTGGAGTCTGGGACTCCAAGACTTCAGAGTCAGGTTCAAGTTCAGTGTTTTCACAGCACTTCTCTGAGCCCCCAGCTCACTTACCCCAAGGCTGATTATTAGACTATTTGTCTTACAGCAACAGGTTGCTTTAAGGGATATGCAATCTAAAGTCCATATTGAGTTCATGTACAGTCCATGAAAACTGAGGTTGAAGCCGAGCTGAGCTCATTGAGGGTGGTGTCCACGGTCCTGCCCACAGGGTTCCTCTTGCTACTTACATGAAACCTCTCATTCATACAGAAGCGAGAGAGCCTGGAAGATGTGAATGATGCACGGTGGTATAAACAAATTGAATGATGTCTATAGTTAGGGTACTATAGACTCTTCTAGAAGTCAGGGTGTATGAAGTAGAAAAGAAGGAAGGAAGTCAAGAAACAAGACCCAGAAAGATTGTTCACCTGTAGCAATAAGAGCTCCATGAAAGTGATCCACCTCTGAGCTCCATGGAGAGAGTGGTCCTTACAAGGAGATTTCTTCCCCAGTCAACAGTCTGGGGTGTTTACATTCTTCCATTGTACTTGCTTTCATTAGATGCAACCACACAGCTGAAGAAAAGGTGGAATTACTCCTGCCAAAGACACACACTGTGGTAGGAATTCACACGAGTGGGCTACCTGTCAGGCTATGGGCTTAGTGACCCTCCATCGTCCCAAGTTGGAGTCCCAAGGGAATCCATCTGCATTCACTTCTCAGCCTGGGTGTGAACTTAATGGTCAGCGTGTGTTGCTGCTCTGTCTGAAAGCTGGCCGGGATGGTACTGTGTCCCCCACCATGACTCAAGCCTGGCCCTCATGTGCCTTTGCTTCCAGCCTGGCGTCCTAGCTCAATGCCCAAGGACAAATGAAGACTGAAAGCAGCTGCATTCCTTCTCTCTGCCCTTAGGGAAAGCCTAAGGCTCAGGAGCCAGGAGAACCAGTTTCCAGTGAGAGGTTGTGGAGGATAAGATCTGAAGAAGAGGCTTGCTTAGATTCCATCATCTACCTGGGAACATGTCCCGAAAGGGAACTGCAGATGCGGGACAGAAAACTGGACCTCGTGGCTAGGCAGCTGCTCACTTGAGTGCAAATGAGACACAGTAGTGATTTGAAAGTGGGGTGCAAGTTGGGCACATTGAGGGGTCAGTCTCTTGGGAATGGTCAGTAAACATACAGCGTGAGGTTATCATTCAAATCTCAAAAACAGAAACGCCCCACTCTTCCCCCACCACACCTGGCTATTTGTCTGGTGAGCTGAAAAATAATCCATCCCAAATTAACAATAACAACTCCAACTTCCCAAGTACAGGTTCCTGTTTGGACATGCATGCTGTTGCTAGGCACAACTTCTCAGGATAAACAGCAACGAACAAAGGCTCCTCTCCTTTAAAAAGCTCATTCGTATAAAGGTTTCTTTCAAATATGTCCACATTCCTTTGTATTTTTCCCTGGAGGCATGGTTTCACTCTAGCCCAGGCTAATCTGGAATTTACTCTGTTGCCCAGGCTGGCTTTGATCTCATGGTGATCCCCCTACTTCTGTGATTAAAGGAATGCATCAGCACACCTGGCTGATTCCTTTTAAAACTAAATACATTTGGGACTGGAGAGATGGCTCAGTGATTAAGAGACTTGCTTATAAAGCCTAACAACCTGGGTTTGAGTCCCCAGGGCCCATATAAAGCCTGGTGCACAAAGTGGTGCCTGTGTCTGGAATTCATTTGTAGCATCCATTCTCTCTCTCTCT
>PVHP010033483.1:6897-19801 GCA_004024765.1 Zapus hudsonius
AAGACACTTAAGTGTCATTTGAAAACAGTAAAGATGACAGACAGAAATCACAGGAGAGGTTGGATTAAAGTCAGAGAAAGAAGATAGAAGTGAAGCTGTGGAAATTTTTTACTTTGACTTGAAGTTCTGTTGTTGTTTGTTGGGGTGGTTGTTTGTTTGTTTGTTTTTTAAGACAGAGTGTCATTATGTAACCCAGGCTACCTTTGAACTGGAGAATTATAGCCAGAACTGACCTTGAACTCCTGATCTTCCTGTCTCTACTCCCAAAGTGCTGGGATTACTGGACTGTGCCACCACACTGGGCCTGGTGATGTTTGTTTGGGGCATGTGGAGTGTTTTGGTGGTGGTGGTGGTGGTGGTGGTCTGTGTGTTTGTGGGGTATGCACATGTGTGATGGTTAGGTTTTGTTGTCAACTTGATCTTTTTAATTATTTTGGGTGGGTCTCTGAGGATGTTTACAGGAAGGCAGCCTCTCAGTAGGGGGCAAGATATAAAGAAGCTCAAAGAAGCTAGAAGTAAACATCCATTCCTGTGTGGGCAGTGCAGGAAGGAAATTCCAGAGACTCAGGAAGCCATTAAGTCTGGGGAAGGGTTATAAAACCCCACCCTAAGGCTATAGAAAGGGGAAGAAACTCTCTCCTTGGCCCTCCTGCCTGTTCCCTGTTCTGTGTGTGTGGTGTACGTGATGGGTTTCTCTCTCTGCTTGGACCTGTGAAAGAGGGCCAGCCTCTTTCACTGTTACAGAACTTCCCCTCAATCTGTAGTTTCAATAAATACTTTCCTCCTCCAAATTGTGTGTGGTTTGAAGATTCATCCCAGCGACGTGTGGGCTGACTACGACAACATGTATATGCAAATGCCTGTGTGCACACAGAGGCCAGAGAACACTGTGTGTCCTCACTCTATTGCTCATCTGTATATTTCCTTAAGCCAGAGTCTCTCTCGCAAGCAGAGCTGGGGTTTTCCTTGGCCCCAACAGTTCTCTGCTCTCCACTCCCCACAAGACTGGGGCTACAGACTCCATGACCACACCCAGCTGCTTATATGGGCCTGGGGAATCAAACTCAGATGGTCTCTGGCCACCTCAGGCCCTCATGCTTGAGGCAAGCACTCTTACCCACTGAGCCATCCCCCTAGTCCTAAAGACTAGGTTTTTAAGCAAAGGTATTAGACAAATTTTGAACACATGATCAACATCCTTATAAGCTTTCTTTATAAAAATGAATTTTTTTTTTTTGGTTTTTTGAGGTAGGGTCTCACTCTAGCCCAGGCTGACCTGGAATTCACTCTGTAGTCTCAGGTTGGCCTCAAACTCATGGCGATCCTCCTACCTCTGCCTCCCGAGTTCTGGGATTAAAGGCATGCGCCACCACGCCCGGCTAGAAATGAATTTTTAAATACACGTTTGCAGCCAAGTATTAGACTTGATCCTGAAAATACCTGCTTCTATCCACTCTAGCCAGACACACATTATACCACCTCCCTGCTCTCAAAATGGCCTGTTGTCATCAGTTACAGAGTTGCTAGAGGTCCTTGATGATTTTGCCACAAAATCCTCATAGCTCCGAAAGCTACACCATGAAGGGCTTCCATGGGGCAGTGGGTTTCTGTGGGTTTTGCTTTTAGTCTCTTAGCAGAGCCTGAAGGGAGCTTGAGGTCTTCAAAGAACTGACTGCTCCCTACCTACTCCCAACCCAAGCCAAGCTGTTTCTAGTGACCACAGTATTTGGGGGAAGAGCTTTCCTGGCACCCGAAAAACTGATACCACAGGTACCACCAATCCTGGGGAAGTTTAGCTAAACGTTCAACTAAGGATCCTGAATTTCAGGGCCAAACCCGAAAACTCACCCACACAGCTGCAGGCCTGCAAATTGCTCGCTTTAGCAAATCAGTCTGGTAGCTCCTGCAAATGGTACAAGTGCCCAGGCTAAGTGATAAAATACTGATGGTCCCTAGAAGTCCTGTGGAACTATCCAAAACCCTTAATCGTGACACACTCTGTCTTTGCACCTCCTCAGCTCTGGGCTCCAGTCAGGACAGTAGAAACCCTGAACATAGCGAGGGCAGAGTCACTCCTCATGCAGATCAAGTCACTGTGCCTGAGCACAATTACTGGAAATTGTAATTGTTCACTTTCAGGACATTTGGTACACAGAAAAGTTCATCTCAAAATATCACAGAGGGGCCGGGTGTGGTGGCGCATGCACTCGGGAGACAGAGGTAGGAGGATCGCCATGAGTTCAAGGCCACCATGAGACTACATAGTGAATTCCAGGTCAGCCTGGACCAGAGCGAGACCCTACCTCAAAACCCCCCCCAAAAAAAAATCACAGAGGGGCAAAAAATACTTCCACTAACTCTTTCATCGATGTTTTGTTTGGTCGATCGGCTGGCTGGTTTGGTTTTTTTTTTTAAGCAGTTATGAGCTTTGTCTGGTTTCTAACTTAGGATCCTCCTGTCTCCACCTCCCAATTGTTGGAATTACAGGCATGAGCTTTACATTCATTAACGGTTTAATAGTTTGTCTCTTGACTCTTCTATAAAATTCAAAGTCAAAGGTGGGTTATTTATGCACATGTGTGTACACATGTACAACACACACACACACACACACACCTCCCCTAAAGTATAATGAGACAGCTAAAAATCAGGCCTATTTTCTAGAAGTTGCCACCTATGCCTAAGAAAAGTATCTCTCTCCTTATTAAATGCATGGCAGTTTAATGAGAATTCATATTTTTAATAAAAATGAGAGAGTTTGCATACTTGGGCATCTCAAGTCTTGACAAACACTGTAACTCAGAGTAATCCCATGTGTAGCTCGCAGAAAAAGTGCATTTCAAACCAGTCTATATTCTTTTTAGCGTGTGTGGCAGGTAACCGTTCTATTTAAGGGGTAGCAAGGTAAGAATATTTTTATTAATTTTGCATGCTATAGAAACCAAATGCACTCTTAGAAAATAAACGAGACACAAGTGAGCAATAACGTGCCATGCCTCATAAATGACTGCTTACGAAAGTTCTACTTTGAGACAAGCTGTGCAGAAGAAAGAGGAAGACTCCATAAATTGACGAGATCTTTTTCATGTATTTTAAAATTAGGGATTAGGGCTGGAGAGTTGGCTCAGCGGTTAAGGCACTTGCCTCCAGTGCCTAAGCCCCCCAGTTCGATTCCCCAGGACCCACATAAGTCAGACCCACAAGGTGGTGGCCCTGGTGCTCTCTCTCTCTCTGTATCTCTCTGCTTGAAAAATGAATAAATAAAATATTAAAATAAACAAATAAATAAAATTAGGGATTAAATTGGATTATAAAGTTAGGAAGGTTGGTCAAGGTGGCACATGCCTTTAATCCCAGCACTTGGGAGGCTGAGGTAGGAGGATTGCTGTGTGTTCGAGGCCAGCCTGGAACTAGAGTAAGTTCCAAGTCAGCCTGGGATAGAGTGAAACACTACCTGAAAAAGAGAGAGCAAGTGAGAGAGAGAGAAAGAGAGAAAGAAGGAAAGAAGGAAGGAAGGAAGGAAAAGAAAGATAGAAGGAAAAGAAAGATAGAAGGAAAGAAAGAAGGAAGGAAAGAAAGAAAGAAGCTAGGATTTTAAAAATTGAATTAAAGATAGAGAACTATGAGCCGGGCGTGGTGGCGCACGCCTTTAATCCCAGCACTCCGGAGGCAGAGGTAGGAGGATCACCATAAATTCAAAGCCACCCTGAGACTCCATAGTGAATTCCAGGTCAGCCTGGGCTAGAGCAAGACCCTACCTCGAAAAACAAAACAAAATAAAACAAAACAAAGATAGAGAACTATGATACATTTGGATACCCTTGGTTCATAAGTGCAAAATAAAAATTAAATTAGTAATTTTACGTGGCATCACCTATGACTTGATAATCTCTTTGTGCATGTATGTAGTATGATGTGTGTGGGGGGGTGTGTGTGCACATGTGAAGACTAGAAGAGATTGTCCGGTCCCTCCTCCATTGATCATCCTTGGTTTCCTTGAGACAGAGTCTCTCACTGCTTCCAGAACTTGCAGTGCTCACAAGCCCCCCCACAGGACTGGCTTACAGACATGCATAGCCATGCCCAGCTGTTTACATGGGTGCTGAGGAATCAAACTCAGGTGGTCTCAGGCCCCCTCAGGAAGTGCTCTTTTCTCCAGAGCCATCTCCCAACGATCACTCCTTTATATATAAAAAAGAAATCTCCTGTCTGATTCCATGACAAAATGGTAAGTGAAGGAGTCTTGTTTTGTAACAACTGACACGTCTGCTGACCTACAGACAAGTTCACCTCCATATTTGTGACAATCGAACATGAAGAAAAGGGACAAATTTAAGGCTTAGCATACAGCAAGGGCCTCAAAAATATTGAGCAAAAGAATTACTTGGGTACAAAGGATAAATTAAAATTTAGGAGTGAAAAATCTCTAACTCTCTAAAGAAAATTCAAATAACTAATAAAATACAAATAAATAAAATACAACAAATAAACAAATAAAATAAATAAATATAAAAAAATAAATAAAATACAACAAATAAACAAATAAAATACAAATAACTAATGCAAATGAAACTCAGTAAGTACATTCACAACCATATGACCCCAAACACCCCTGGTAGACGTCTAGTGGGGTCCGGGTCTAGGTCCAAACTTAGTCTGACATTTCAGTAGGGGTTTCCTCTTGGTGCTAAGGACACAAAAATGTCTAAGAAAGTCTGAGCTGTTGAGCAAAAGAAGCTCAAGTTCTCCAGTAAATTTATGACTCTAGTGGATGCTCAACAGGCTGCTTTGTTACAAATAAGCTGAGATGTCAAACTTCCCGTCATCCTCAGGACTTCAGGTTTGGTTTGTTCTGCAGAAACCACAACAAGAACAAACAGGCTTGGTTGTCCTCCTTGCTGATATAGTCAAACCACCACTTGATGAAACTTCGGTAGGACAATCCCTCAAGAGTTAGTTTACATATTGTGAAGATTATTTATTGACTTTGCAAGAAAATATTTATAGTAGAGTTCCTTTATGGAGTGTGATCCAAACTGGAGTTTTGAATAATCAACTCCTCCAAAAATGTACCTAATAAATAAACGTGTGTGTGTGCATGCGCACACACACATATATATGGTGTCGTTTTTGAGATAGTGTCTCTTATAACCAAGGCAGGTCTGAAACTTGTTATGTACCTCAGGCTGTCATTAAACTCTGACATCTTACCTCTGCCTCCCAAGTGCTGGGATTACAGATGTGTGCCATCACACTTCACTTAAAAGTATCTATATAAGAGATGTACTACACCTTAGACTTGGAATTCTAGATTCACAAAGTTAACGTGTTAAAATAATTTTTAATTTTGTTTTGTTTTGTTTTTGTGATGCTGGGGATTGAACCCAGAGCCTCATGCTTGCTAGCCAAGAACTCAGACATGGAGCTGCACTTATAACCCTGAAAGTAATGTTAGGGATAGCAATGACAACAGAAAAAAAAAAAAACACTAGTAGGCATTCCCAAAAAAAGTCTGCTGGGCTGGATAGATAGTTCAGTGGTTAAGGCGCTTACCTCCAATGCCTAAAGATGTGGGTTCAATTCCCCAGTACCCATGTAAGCTAGATGCACAAAGTGGCTCATGCATCTGGAGTTTGCAGTGGCTTGAGGCCCTGGTGTACCCATATTTTCTCTCTCTCTCTCTCTCTCTCTCTCTCTCTCTCTCTCTCTTTTATCTGTATCTCTCTGCTTGCAAATAAGTAAAATATTTGTAATGTCTGCTCAATATAAGTGCATTTATAATTTGCAAGAACTCTTCTTATATGCTCAAGGAAATATACTAAATTTATGGAGTATAAACTGTACAAATATTTATAAAGAGTAATGTCAGTCTACTAATGTAATTTTTAAAAGCATATTTATTTATTTGATAGAGAGACAAAGAGAAAAAGACAGACAGAAAGAGAGCGATTATGGGTGAGCCAGGGCCTCCAGCCACTACAAATGAAACCCAGATGCTTGCTCTACTTTGTTCATCTGGCTTTATGTAGCCATTGGGGAATCAAGCCTGGGTCATTAGGCTTTGCAAGCCAGTACCTTTAACCACTGAGCCATCTCTCCAGCCCTGCTGAAGTAATTTTTAAGAAAAATAACCTGTTTATTTTTTGAGACAGATTCTCTCTGCATGTACCTCAAGTGGGCATTGAACTCATGGTTCTCCTGCCTCAGAGGCCTCTCAAGTTCTGGGATTAAAGGTACATACCGCTGCATTCTTTCTGTTTTTTAAACTTTTTTTTTTTTTTTTTTTTTTTGATTTTCGAGGTAGGGTCTCGCTCTAGCCCAGGCTGACCTGGAATTCACTATATAGTCTTCAGGGTGGCCTTGAACTCATGGTGATCCTCCTACCTCTGCCTCCCAAGCGCTGGGATTAAAGGCGTGCGCCACCACGCCCGGCTTCCTTTCTGTTTTTTCTATTACCAAACCAAAAGATAAAATAGTAATTATCCAGGCTTGATGTCCATTTTCAGCAATCTGTATGCATACTTATAGGAATTAAAGAACCCATACAGAGAAAGGGGAGGGTTAATTATACTAAAACCATGACTGTAGGAGTCACTGGAAAGAAACACTGGATTTGTCATCCACTTAGAGAGTGAAACAAAAGTAAAATGATTTCAACCCCAACGCTCAGCCCTAAGATCTAGGAGAACTATGTGTGTATTATATTCTGGGTTGTATGTGGCCTTTTCAGATCATTGAGTGGAAGAGAATGAATGAAGGAGGCAATGATTTGACCAGGTGCTTAGCTTTTCATGGACATGACACTCTGACGTAACAGGAAGAGTGGGTTCCTGATGTGGGAAGAAACAGAATAGGGCAGAGGGCTGTTCCAAGACAAGAGAATAAATTAGCAAATTAGTTCGCCTGTTGTTTCCTCTTCCCCCTTCCAATTCTGCTGCTCTCAGAGACATTGAGCTCTTGTCCCAAGAGTGCAGACTTCTCAGATCCCCAAGTTCAGCTCCATCACTTACTACCCTGCGAAACTACAGGCAACTTACTTCACCTTCCATTTCCATGTCTGAACCATTGGGATGATAATGGTGCTTACCCCCAAAGGGCTGTTGTTAAAGATCAAATACATCCACATACATTAAGCACTTAAGACAGAGCCTGGCACATACAACCCAGTCGGGGAGCTATTTTGAGAGTCACTGAAGGGTCTGATGCCCCCACTGCTCCAGGCTTCCAGAGCCTTCCTCTATGGTTCACCACCTGGGCGTGCTCCTGTCAAGCCACATCCCATGTTCCAGCTCTTCCCAAGGCTTTGTTCTCCACCAAAGCACCTCCATTACTCAGAACAGTGCTCTCTGTCAGTACCATCCATGACCACAGGCAGAATGGACGCTGGTACCTTGGGGCAGCATTCTTCATCTGCGCCACGTGCCAGTGAGGGTCTTCTGATGACCTAAAGTGGCAACAGGGTGATGATGCAAGAGTTGGGGCAGGTACTTTGCTTCACAGCACCAGGCATCACCCTCCTACTCGGTGCTCAAAGCCTGAACGCTCGACACGGGGGAAGGAGATCCACCTCCATGGAGATTTCTCAAGCCGCTCAACTGTGTACCTAGAGTTTTCTCTTTCCCTACAAAAAGAGCTTGAATGCTGTATATTTCAATATATTTCAGTTTTCCCTCCATACATTAAAACAGGTTCCTTCCCTAGACCATCTCTAAAAGAAAGCTAAATGTAACCAAGTTGGGACACTGGCACTGTCATGCTCCAATTTCTGTTTCATTTCACTTGGTTTTAATAACTAGCCCTTCCTACCAGAGTTTCCAAAAATAAGAAGCTAAACATGAAAATTAATTTGCAAGATTCATAAGCCTCTTCTCATCTGTCCAGACAGCTGGAGATGCCATTGGTTCACCAAACCGCAGGACAGTTTGAGATGATAATCTGAGAGTGGAATTTTTAATACGGAAAAATCTGTGTTGACTGTGCGTTTAGGGGATGGATAGTCCCCTGCTGTGAGCCTGGCCTGTGAACCCCGGCACACCACTGAGTAGAAGTGAGACATGGAATATTGAACTCCTACACCCACACTCTCTTCTGGGGTTCTTGACCCAATGAAGGAGTAGATGACATGGCCATCATTGAATTGCCCTTTTTGTGCGAAAATTCCACGGCAGTACCTGGGCTTATTTCCCACTCGCTACACTTAGTCAAACACACTGGAGAAGAAACACAACGTATACTTTCTCACCTGTCCAGAACGAGGTCTGGAGCAAAGATGAGCTTGCCAGGGTGGTCGATCGAGCGCCACATCAGCCCTATCATCAACACCTCCATCCAGCAGCTCTCCAGGAGCCGCACTTGGTCCAACAGGCTGAGATCCACAAAGCCTGGGGAAAGCAAGAGCCGTGAGACACGCCCACCCTCCTCCTCTTCCTCCTCCTCCTCCTCCTCCTCCTCCTCTTCCTCCTCCTCCTCCTCAGCAACCTGTTTCTGCAAAGACAGAATGGCAAGTTTTTAAAAGCTAAGAAAACAGACAATAAAGGGAAATCATCAGTGTTCCAAAGCCATGCTGTAAGTGCTGGTTGAAGGAAGTTAAGCTGGACAGTCCAGTTTCCATCTTGGATCCCTTCTAGAGACAAACAAACTTCATTCAGCACTTATAAAGAACATGGCCTGGGCTGCTCAGCTCCCCAGGTGAATGTTAGCCATGCTAACCTAATCATTATTGAGCATTGTTGGGATCGACAAAGCTCAGCTGCCAGCAGGAGGGGCTGCCTGTCTGACCCAATCCATGGCTGGGACCCAGAGGGAGTGTGGCTGGGTGGGGGAGGTAGGAGGCGTGGAAGGACACGCAGAGAGCAGCACCAGCCCTTGGAGGGCATCAAGGCTTCAACTGAAATTGTTTCCTGATTGCTTAACATTTCTTATCCAGAGTTAGGACACTGAGGGGCGGGGGGGGAGGATCCATCCTAAAGAGTAAAGATAATAAGCGAAGTGGTTGATATAGAATTGGAAAGAAACGTGCAATCTCTAGGGAAGAGAGAGTTTTTAACACAAGCAGAAAACAGCAGGACTTCCTCCATAAGCCACAGTATAAAGAGGAGACAATATGATCTAAATGAAATGGCTAAAGGCGCCACCCAAGAGTGAAATGGGTTTGAACATCAGCTCAGTCTCTTCCTAAACTAGTGATCTTTGTGTGCCAACAGTCAGATCCAGGGCCTTGAGCAGACTCCACTACTCGGCTATCAACTTAGCCCCTACCTAGTAAGTTCATCTCCTATTAAATCTGTTTTTCTGATAGGAAAAATGAGGCGATCTGATCTTAAGAATTTCCCATAGGTAGGATCTCTTACTATGTTCATTTTACCAGTGTGGAAACCATGGCACAGAAACGGTACATGGTTCAAATATTTGAGCAATTACACTGCAAACGTACACGATGGAGAACTTGATAGAATACAAATGTAAAGATAAGCAAATCCTTTCCAAAGCCACATGTCACCTCATTCGGGTCCCTGATGTGTGTACACCCCCAATCACAGATAGCACACACACAGAGACACAATATATCCCCAGGAGAAATCAAGCTGTTTACTTCTATAGATGATATCCAACAAGAACAAGGCCACATGATATTTTAATATTGTTTTAGTTGGGAAAATGACTTTGTCAGCTGGGACTGGGATCACACCCTAATACTATGCATAAGTTTTCTGCAAATTTCAAAACACCAGGTTTGAAGGCAGATTAATCAGTTCAAGGGAGAGCACAAAGAAGTTGGCCAGTCCTTGGCAATGAGCAAGCTAGTCACCACCCCTGCAAAATAGTGTTGGGAAGACATTTAAAGCAAAAATTAGAGGAAAGTGCAGCGGAATTTTCTCTTCAGGGAATGAGGAGACAAAATGAACAAATTCTGGCAAGGGCAAAGACTCTAGACAAAACAAACCAAAGCAGCAGATTCTCAGAAAGAGTGAGGCCTGGACAACAAGCACCCTCAGGAGACCTGGGGCCTTGCACCTCACCCACTGCTCAGCCCCGTTCAGTCTTTACAGTTTGTCCCACACCAGGGAATTTCAGCCTGGCTTAGAATCTAGAAACTTCATTTTTTTAAGGCGATTATAAGGAAGTGATTAACCAGGTCTGTAATCGTAGCATTCAGGAGGCTGAGGCAGGAGATCACAAATTCCAGATCAGACTGGACAAAGTAGCAAGTTCCAAACAAGCCTGGGCTACACAACAAGAAACAAGAATCAAAAAGGAAAAAAAAAAGAAATAGTATTTTTTAAAGGAAGAGATGGGAGCTGAGGAGATTGCTCAGTGGTTAAAGCTGCTTGCTTGCAAAGCCTGCTGAACCTGGTTTAATTCTCCAGCACCTACATAGAATCAGATGCACAAAGTGGCACATGTGTCTGGAGTTCATCATAGTGGCAAGAGGCCCTGGCATGCCCATTCTCTCTCTCTCCCTCCCTCCCTCTCCTCACAAATACACAAATAACTTTAAAATTTATTAGGGCTGAAGTGATGGCTCATTGGTTAAAGCACTTGCCTGCAGAGCCTAATGACCCTGGTTTGATTCCCAAGTACCCAGTTAAAGCCAGATGCACAAAGTGGTACATGCATCTGAGTTCATTTGCAGTGGCTAGAAACCTTGGTGCACCAATTCTCTCTCTCCTCTCTGTCTCTCTCTGCTCGCAAATAAATAAATAAATAATTTTCAAAAGGACAGAAGTGGAAGAGGGGCCCTCTCGGAGGGGTGACAAGGTGTCACTTTTCTGCATAAGAATCCAGGTTCACCTCTTGACAGAAATACCAGTTCAAATGATGGTTGGTTGGCAATTGGCAATTTTCGCACAGTATAGCAGTATAGGACTCCCATTGCAGATCCACTTGTCTTACAGTGAGGTTATATTCAGATCAACATGGTAAATTGAAAATATTGTAAGTAAAAATTCATTTTACAAGGCAGGTATTTGCAGTCCCAGCTACTGAGGCGGTTGAGGCAGGAGACTCACTCAAGCCCAGGAGTTTGAAACTAGCCTGGGCAATGTAATGAGACCTTGGTTTCAAAAAAAAAAAAAAAAAAAAATCCGGGAATTAGTCTCAGCACTGGGGAGGCAGAGGTGGAAGGACTGCTGTGAGTTCAAGGTCACCCTGAGACTACATAGTGAATTCTAGGTCAGCCTGGGCTAGAGTGAGACCCTACCTTGAAAAAAAAAGCCTTTAATAAATAAGCTTGAACATTTTGATTACCCTACAGTTAGGTAAAACACCATTTAACACAAGCCTATTTGATAATAAAGTTTGACAAGCTCATGTGACTTACTGAATACTGTACAAAGGAAAAACAAAACACTTGTATGTGTTTAATTCCAATATTGAAGTAAAATGAAGCCATCAGAAGCTGGGGACTTGGTGTACAAACTGGCCTGGGAAAAGAACCACTTTCTAGGATGAAAACTGCAGGCTCCCCATGGCGACTCCTAGATGACTTATTTTGCTAGCATGCCGGGTCACTGGCCCACTGACCTGTGCTGCTTCAACTACTGATTCACTCGATTTGTCACCTGACAAACCTCTTACCTTATGCTCATCCTACTGGCTCTACTCGCCCCAACCTGACCACACCCCTTATGTCAGACTGAGGAGTCCACAGCCAAGAGACTGGCCAATGTGGAGCCCATGCTCCCGGCCCCAGGATCCTAGACTTTCTTGCTCAAATGGTCCCAAGTTCAATTCCAGAGTCTAGGTGGGTCTCTTCCCTGATTCCATCTTTTCAGACCGCACGCAGGCATGAGAAGCAGCCAGAAGGTAGTATCTGTGGGATTGTGAACAGTCAGGATGAGGTGTGTACAAGTGGCATGGAATGGATCTGGGAGTGGGAGAGGAAGAGAGGGAGGTATAGAAACCATTAGGCTCTTGGGCTGGAGAGACGGCTCAGCGGTTGAGGCACTTGCCTCCAGTGCCTAGAGTCCCAGGTTCAATTCCCCAGGACCCACATAAGCCAGGCTCCCTCTCTCTCTCTCTCTCTCTCTCTCTCTCTCTCTCTCTCTCTCTCTCTCTCTCTCTCTCCTTGAAAATGAATAAATAAAATATTTTTTAAAAAAAGAAACCATTAGGCTCTTGACCACTCTTCCCAAACCCCCATGTCTGGTATAATAGCACTCAGAGATGTCCAAGAATTCTGAGTTTATCTTCTCTGACATGGTCATGTTATATGTCAAGAAAGGAGGACAAGACCTGTATTCTTTAAAAGTTACAAAGCAAGATGTCATAGGTATATATCCAGACAAAGAACGTGGCCCCCAAAGGGTTAGGTACAGGCCTTTCTGTTAACGAGGGAAACCAAGCCGAGGTTCAGAGTCCTACCTGGAATTTTCTTGGCCCAGCCGATCATGTGCACCAGTTCCTTGTCGGCCAGCTTGGTGAGGGACATCATCATGGACGCCTCGGTGAAGGGCGAGCTGGGGCGGCTCACCAGCACGTTGGGGGGCTCGGCTTCGAGGAGGGAGAGCACCAGCTGCTCGGGGCTCAGGGCGCTCAGCAGCAGCTCCCTGGCGCGGGGGCCGTGCCCACCTGCTTTCCTGGCTTTGCTCAGGCAGTGCGGCTGCTCGCTGGAGCTCCGCGGTCTGCGCACCACTCGGTAGGCGCAGCGCTCTCTCCGGGAGCCTAAGGGACAGAGCAGGGAAGAACGAAGAGATTCTCTGACGTGGATCCCAGGATGAAAGTGAAGTGGGGATGGGCTGGAAAGATGGCTCGGTGGTCAAGGAGCTGGCTTACAAAGCCTGATGACCTGGGTTCAATTCCCCTGTACCCAGGTAAAGTCGGATGCACAAGCTGGTGTGTGCATCTGGAGTTTGTTTGCAGTGGCTGGAGGCCCTGGCTGCTCATTCTCTCTCTCCCTCCCTCC
>PVHP010033484.1:0-19670 GCA_004024765.1 Zapus hudsonius
GAAAGAAAGAAAGAAAGAAAGAAAGAAAGAAAGAAAGAAAGAAAGAAAGAAAGAAAGAAAGAAAGAAGAAGAAAGAAAGAAAGAAAGAAAGAAAGAAAGAAAGAAAGAAAGAAAGAAAGAAAGAAAGAAAGAAAGAAAGAAGAAAGAAAGAAAGAAAGAAGAAAGAAAGAAAGAAAGAAGAAAGAAAGAAAGAAAGAAAGAAAGAAAGAAAGAAAGAAAGAAAGAAAGAAAGAAAGAAAGAAAGAAAGAACTGAGAACTGAGAAAGGTATTATTAGATTGGCCTACACAACACAGGCTGGGCAGTCTGAGAACCCAGTAGCTGTTCAGTCCATGAGGCTGGATGCTTCAACAGTCCCCATGTGACACTGAAGACCTGCTGGAGAAGCTGGATTCCGGATGGAAGCTGCAGGTGGGTGCACTCACCGGCAAGTAGCAAGAGCAGCCAGGCACAAAGCACTGGGTCTCTGGAGCTCCTTGGTAGAGTGCCACTGGAGGGGCCCCACTATGGAGAAGGTGAATCTTTGCCCTCACATACCCGCCTCTTAATCCAGTAAGTGTGCCTCTTACTAGATTCCTGATCTGATCAAGCTGGGGAGGCAGAGACAGGAGGTCTCTGGAGCTCACTGGAGGGCCAGTCTAACCTAATCAGAGAGCTTCCTGTGGGCAACATCCTGAGGATGGCACTTGACTTTGTCCTCTGGCCTCCACCCATGCACCTATGCACATGTAAAAATTAATTTAAAAAAAAGAAAGAGGTTTAAAAGGAAAAAAGAGGAAACATTTCTTGAAATGCTGAAAATGAGTTGGGTGCGGTGGCCCATGCCAGTAATCCCAGAACTTTGGAGGTAGAGGCAGGAGGATGAGAGGTGCCAGACCAGCCTGAGCTACATGAGACCCTGTTCCAGTTTTTAAAAATTTAAAAGCTGAAAGTGGTTCCCCTTGGAAAGAGGTCTTAGGAAGCAGAGAAACAGAGCAGAGTACAAATTTATTTTAAGCTTAGAGTGATGTTTGACTTTTTTGCATGTGTGTGCCTGTGTGTGAAATGTGCAATATGCACGTGTGTGCAGATGCTCACACTGTGTGTACTCAGAGACAGAGGAGAATGTTGACTGTCTTACCACTCACTTTCAGGAGTCTCCCCTTCAACCCTGTCCTCAGCGAGCCCCAGAAATTCTTTGGTCTCCACCCTCTATGCAATGAGGTTACACATGTGCATGGCCACACCAGCTTTGTACGTGGGTACTGGAGAGTGGAACTCGGTGGTCTCCAGCCCAAGAGGCCTTCGTTTTTAAGTGGCAAGTGTCCTTAACCAGTGAGCCACCTCCCCAGCCCTTGTTTGCATTTGTTCCTAAAGAAAGGGCTTCATGTAGCCCAGGCTGACCTTGATCTCATGATTCCCCCTGTCGAGTGCTGGCATTATAGGCATGTGTCTCCGTGCCTGGTAGTGTTTGAATAGTGTGTGTGTGTGTGTGTAGGCACGCTCCTGCCTTGGCACACATGTAGAGGATGTGGAGGTCAGAGGATGACCTTGAATGTCGGTCCTCATGGACCACGTCTGACGCAGGGTCTCCTGTTCACCACAAGTTTCCAAGGATTCTCATGTCTCTGCCCTGTCTCACCACAGCTTTTCATGGGGGAACCCAAGCTGAGAAGTCACTGTGCAGCAAGTGCCTCAGCCACTGAGCCATCTCCCCAGCCTGGGTTTTGAAACCATGCATAGCCAGCCCTCAGTGTCCATGAATTTGACATCCATGGACTCAACAAATGTGGTTTAAAACAATGTGACATCTGTACTGAACATGAACAGAAGCTTGTCTTGTCATTACCTAACCATTGCTGTGCAGCTGCTATTTACATATCATTAGCATTGTATTAGGGATTATAGGAATCTAGAGCTGATTTAAAACTATGTGGAAGGATATACATAGGTTATATGCAAATATTATGCTATCTATGTAAATGAGCATCTGAAGATTTTGGTATCTGTTGGGGGCAATGCCCTGCAAAAATTGAAGGACAACCATATGTGTATAAAAAAATGGAGTATGAATATTTGAATCAAATAATCTTAAATTTCTTTCTTTCTGAGTGTGCATGTGTCCAGGTGTGTGAATGAGGATGCGTGTGTGTCACAGTGCACGTGTGGAGGTTAAACTACCGCTGTCCAGTCTGTCCTCACTGCTCTACCCCATTGAGGAAGGGCTTCTTGGAATCTCACCCCATATTGTTCTTTTTGCTGCACTCACCTTTTAAAGTATAAGTGAAAGCCGGGCGTGGTGGCGCACGCCTTTAATCCCAGCACTCGGGAGGCAGAGGTAGGAGGATCGCAGTGAGTTCAAGGCCACCCTGAGACTCCATAGTGAATTCCAGGTCAGCCTGGACTAGAGCAAGACCCTACCTCGAAAAACCAATAAATAAATAAATAAATAAAATAAAGTATAAGTGAAAGCGAGGCGCGGTGGCTCACACCTTTAATCCCAGCACTGGGGTGGGGGAACAGAAGTGGGAGGATCACTATGAGTTCAAGGCCAGCCTAGACTACATAATGAATTCCAGGTCAGCCTGGGCTAGAGCAAGACCCTACCTCGAAAACAACAACAAAAATTAGAAACAATGATTGACCTATTTGGCAGCATAATAATCTAAAATTTAGTCAGGCATGGTGGTACAAGCCTGTAACCCCAGCTACTCCGAAGGCTGAGGTAGGAGGATGACAAGTTCAAATCCTGGACTACAGAGTTCAAGGCTAGTCTGAGCAGCTTAGTGAGATCCTGTCTCAAAATAAAAAAGTAAAAAGAGAGCTAGGGATAGAGTACAGTGGTGGCGTGCTCTGCTAGCAAGCATCAGACCCTAGGGGTTCCTTGCAAACAGCTTTCTCCTTGCTGGCAGAAAGAACCCCAACAAAAGCAGCTTGTGGAGGAAAGGGTTTATGGCTTTCAGACTCGAGGGGAAGCTCCATCGTGGCAGGGAAAATGATGGCATGAGCAAAGGATGGACATCACCTCCTGGCCAACATCAGGTGGACAATAGCAGCAGGAGAGGGTACCAAATACTGGCAAGGGGAAGCTGGCTATAATACCCATAAACCCGCTCCCATCAAGCTCCAACAAGGTTCTAATTCCCAGATTGCCGTCAGCTGGGGATCAAGCATTCAGAACACATAAATTTATGGAGGATACCTGAGCCAAACCACCACAAGGTTCCATCCCCAATACAAAAGAAAAATAACCTAAATTTCTGAATAGGAAAGTTACTGTATATAATATGAATATTATATTGTATATGTGTATATAGAGTGTAGTTACACATATGTTGAAAAACAAATGACTTCTAGGGAAAAAAAGATTCATAACATAATACAGAGTGATCCTCAGTTTCCTTGTTACAAGCCACAGAGACTGATCTGAGCTGGTTTAGGCAGACAGAGGTGGGTATTGGCACCAGGCCCACTTCCTGGGAAGGCCAGAAGGCCAGGCTCGCAGGCCTCCCAGACAGGAGCAGTAACTGTGCCCCACTGGTATAGAAAAGACACCAAGAGCTTCACAGCGGCCTCCTGGACTGCAGGATGCTAACCTCCAGGGGCTTGGGCGCTGCTACCCATTGTCCTCCATGGTCTTCACGCTCTTTAGAATAGAGTGTACAGCACCTCCCACTCCCACCCGCAGCTTCCCTACATCCTGGGCCTTTGTTCTAGCTGCAAGGGAGGCTGGGAAAGCTAGCTCCTTCCATCAGAGGATACACCTAAACAAGGAGTCAGGCAGTGGCTTAGACAAAATTAATAAAGGGTCGGAGTGATAATCCCTAATACATCAAAATACCTTATTATTACTCATTAAAGTAAATATCAGGAGCCTGGAGAGATGGCTCAGTCAGTAAAGATCTTGCTACACAAGCATGAGGACCTGAGTTCAGATCCCCAGCACCCATGTAAAACTGGGCATGGTGTCATGTGCCTGTAATCTCAGTGTTGGGACAGATCTGGGACAGACTGACAGATCTCTAGGACAAGCAGGCTGCCTAGAGAGTCTAGCCGAAACTGTGAGCTCCAAGTCCCAAAGAGAGATTCTGTCTCAATAAATAGGTAGAGTGATCAAAGTTATGACAATTCTGGCCTCCACACATATGGACCCCAACATGCACAATATGAACAAATGTAACAGTTACCTTCTCATTGCTGGACAAAACACCTGACCAGAAGCATCTTAGGGGGAAAAAAAACATTTATTTCCAACTTAAAGTTCAAGGGGAAGTTTCATCGTGGTAGGGAAAACGTAGCAAGAGCTGACAACTGGGCATCACATCTTATCACATCCGTGGGGAGGAAGCAGCAAGAGTGAGCTACCCAGCACCAGCAAGGGTGCCCGACGCCCATCCCCATGACACAGCTTCTCCTGCAAGGCTCCACGGACCACTGAGGAACAAGTAGAGGCTCAATCACAAACGCATGAGACTGTGGAGGCATTTCACATTCAAACCACCATAACATCTATACACACATGCATGTATACTACATACATGTACACATGGCAAAAAAAGGGAAACAATCAAAAACATAATGGACAGGCCTGGCGTGGTGACACACGCCTTTAATCCCAGCACTTGGGAGGCAGAGGTAGGAGGATCACTGTGAGCTCAAGGCCACCTTGAGACTACAGAGTGAATTCCAGGTCAGCCTGGGCTAGAGTGAAACCCTACCTCAAAGTATACATATATATACAAACATACCAGACAAACATAAAAGCAACTATCAGAAGTGGAGGTCACGATCTTCACCTCCCTAGTAGAGCAGCTGCTGGTGGCTGCCTCTCCAGATCAATTTGCAGGCAGACACTTCAATATCAACCCTGCCTGCAAATGACTCAGCCATGCAACCCC
This sequence comes from Zapus hudsonius, assembly GCA_004024765.1. Taxonomy (NCBI): domain Eukaryota; kingdom Metazoa; phylum Chordata; class Mammalia; order Rodentia; family Dipodidae; genus Zapus; species Zapus hudsonius. Next base: position 4,877 of record PVHP010033484.1, read on the forward strand.
CCTGCAAGCCGTGTGCATAGGTCTTCCTGGGGTCGCCAATCAGAGTGGGCTGGCTGCTTTAGCAAACACACTCCAGATCTCTCTAGCTTAACACAGGGCTGCTCCTTGCATGAGCCAGCTCAGGGTGGATGTCCTGGCCAGTGCTTCTCCTGAAGGCTGAGGGCTCCTCTGCTCCTTTTCCCTGGAGCTCTAGCATCCTCATGTGTCTTCAGAAAAGCTATGGGAGGTGCACCTGTGCCTTCTGCTCACATCTGATTGTTCAGAACAGATCTCATGGTCATATGGGCCCACCTAACTGCAGGGGAATCTGGGAAATGTAGTTTAGTTATAGTGTCAGGAAGAAAATAAGTTAAATTTCGTGAACACTGAGCAGTGCCTAGCCACAAAGCCCTTGCTGCTCCCTTTCTCCCACACGGAGGACGCGCTAACGCTCCTCCCTTTCATTGCTGTTGTCCCCAGACCTCTTCGTACCCATAGGTGTGCCCACATCTGATATTCGTATTGGAGATCAGACCCTCTCTGGTGTCCATGTAGCTTTTGCCTGAGGTCGTCAAATCTAACAGCACAAATTCCCCTCCTGAGGCATCTCTGTGAAGGTCACAGACCAGCCAGGTGGAATGTCACCAGTCATTGTCTTCTACCCTTGCAGGTTGAGCCCACTGTGCACAACTGTCAAGGAACAGGAGACCTGCTCTGCTCTCAGTGTGAGAGAGGAGCCTCTCTCGTGCAGATGGGAACCTTCAACATACAACCCACAGAGAAGGCTTTGGAGAACTCAAAACACACACACTTCCGGAATTCAAGATCCAATAGAGGAAGTGAAGAAAGGAAAGCCACCCTCTGAGCAAATGCTGCATTCCCAAAATCGGATGGAAGAGCTCGCTCTGCTCTCAGCAAAGAGCAAAAGCACAAAGGAAGGAAATGCCAACAGAGAGATACTGGCTAGGGGCGCACGCTGGGACCCCACATGGCAGGCAAATAGGGTTTCTAAAAGGGGAGGGATGACTAAACAAGGGGAAAATCAGTACTTGAGAAATACTAGGGTCGGGGCTAGAGGTGGCTTCGTGGATAAAAGCACATACCACCCAAGCTTGAGGGCCTGAGTTCAACCCCCAGCACTTACACAAAACCCAAGCATAGCCACGCATGCTGCAGCCCATTGGGAAAGGAAAGAGACCAGAAAACACTCTCCAACTTCACGTCCAGACTGAACTCTCAAAAGAGTGGAAGGAGGGTGGGGGCAGGGGTGAGACAGCTACACTGCAGTGGAGAAGAATGTGACTGAGAAATGGGGTGCAATGATGAAGGAGGGATGCTCCAAATCAGAGAATGTACCCCGCACACTGAGCCTTAACCCCGTAACCCTAACACATCTGGAAAGGGCAGCTGTGGAGTTGGGAACAGCGGCAAGGGAGTGAGAAAGGAGAAGTAGAAGTGTCTCGAAGTTTTCTTCTTGAGGTGGTGCGTGCAGAGAGGGCACATGAGGTACGGCATATTCAATATTTATCCTGGATATGGCAAGAAAGATGAAAGTCTAAATAGGGCAAACATTGGGCATCACACTGAGTTGAACCATGGCAGGAACCATGGAACCATGGTCATGGTGGCTGCATTGACCTCTGTATCCAGCAGGCATGGCGTATGGCCCCAGGTCAGTATCAGGGGTGGCGCCAGCTACACCCTCAGTTTCCTGATTGTGCCAGAAATGGTAGCTCCTTTCATGCTGGTTGTGTGGGGTGGCTCAGACAGTCACTCCCTAAAGCTCAGCCCCAACCTGCCACAGGCTGTTCCAGCAAAGCTTCCAGGCATGCATCTCTCTGCTGAAATGGTGAGTTCTGTTACTCTGTTACTAACCCAAAGAGTAGACTGAAAATACTATGCAACGGAGAAAAGCAAGTATGACCACTGTCTGAATAAATGTGAATGGGTTGGACTCTTCTACTACTAACTCTGAAGTTCAAATTAGAGGAGAAAGAAGGAAGAAAGAGACAAGGAGAGGGGTGGAATCTTATGTGCAAATGCTTTGAAAACCATTTGACTTTCTTGATCTACACTAAATACATAACCACCCTCTGGTTAAGTAATTCCACTTCTTAGTAAGCACCCAAGAAGAAATGAATGCAAGGGCTGGGGAGATGGCTCAGTGGGTGAAGAAGGCACTTGCCAGACAAACATGGAGAGCTGAGCTCGGATCCTAAGCACTCACATAAAATGTGGGGTGTGGCGGCACATGGTGAGGCCTGGGCAGGATTCCTGGGGCTTGTTGGCTAGGTAATCTAGCCAAATCAGTGAGCTCCAGGTTCAACAAGAGACCCTGTCTCAGAAAAATAAGGTGAAGATGGATGGAGGATGACACCGGACGCTTACCTCTGGCTGCCACATGCACGGGCACATATGTGCACACGCACTACATACATACACAGACAGAACTTTCCACCAAAAGACATGTCTGTGAAGGTTCCTGGCAGAATTGCTCACAATAGCACCAAACAAGAGACAGGCCAATGTCCAGCAATGGCTCCATGGATAGATAAAGGTCTATGTGTGCCGTAGACTACTACAGACCCAAGAAATAAAAGGATACCTGCTGCACACCAGGGTACGAATGGATCTCTCAAATGTACTAGAAGAAAAAGTCCACACAAGACTCCATGTGGATTCAGTATGTGCGGAGTTTAAGAACAGACCAGAACAGATGTCAGAATAGAGGTTCCCCCTGGGGGAGCCCCCTGGAGAGAACGGGTGTTCTAAGTCATGTGTTGTATGGCAAAATTCCTCCATGTTGAAAGCAGTGAACAACTATTTCCAGCTTTTCTCAACAGCACCTGGGACAACTCATGAGAGAAGATGTGGGGAGGGTCACCAGACCCCACCTGAGATATCCGGCACCCCTGTGCCAGCTGTTTGCAATGATGTACCAGCTCTCGTAACTTCAGGGAGAGATAGAACATAGAGAGGGTGAAAGATCAAAGGACAATGAGATCCATAGAATGTGTTTCTTTGGGTCTCCATGCTCTGTAAGTAAGCCCACACCCGAGACTGAGGGAGGAGCATCCTTGGGGGTAATCCCATGAAGTGCTGTTCTGGGGTTCCATCCTCCTGGACAGGGACAGGGACCTTCTGGAAGTGGCCACCGGGAAGTTGTCATTCAGGGTGGGATGGGACTTCTCCAGCATGCAGCTGCTCTCTTAAAAGTAAGCCTTCATCCTAAGGCATTTAAGGAGTAATCTTGACATGGGAACCCCGTCAAAGCAGCTGCTTGGGGGCTCCACATTCCTATAAATAACCCCCCTCTATATTCTGTAAGGAAACCCCATAAGCTCATTGGTTCACCAAACTGGCATTGGTGCAGCCGAACTTTGGTCTGCCATCTGAGCCCTATTTGAGGTGAAGACGTGTGTTCGCATCTCCCCAGGGGAAAAGTTTCTAGTGACACATGATCCAGATATTGGTGGCTTGGGCACAGGATCAGATCAGCTGGAATCAGGCTGCCCACTTAAGAGCAGTGTGTGAAGCTGGGCATGGTGGCACTTGCCTGTCATCTCCACACTTGGGAGTTCAGAAACATTCTTGGCTACACAGCTAGTTTGAAGCTAGCCCTGGCTACCTGAGACCCTGTGGAGGGAGGGAGGGAGGGAGGGAGGGAGAGGAAGGGTCCAGAGACTCACAGGGCTCAGAGGATCCTCACAAGGCCCCTCCACACCCAGAGTCCAATCACCACTATACACGAGGTAAAGATGAATGTGGCTTGAGCCAGCTGACAACAGCCAGAGCTGAGCTGGCGGGTGACACATGACCTTTGAGGGCACTGCCTCCTTCAGGTTGCAAAGGGGTTTTTTGGTCTGAAGTAGTAGCTCCTGAGCCCCCACCAAACTGCATGGTGTGGATAGGACAAGTTTCTGTGTTCAGCTGGCCAGTTGTACGTTCTCAGACAGAACACATTCCTTCCAGAAACCCTCCTAAAGTTGGACTGTCCCCTATTTCCCCCAAATCACCCCTTTCTGCTGTGCCCCATGTTCTTTGGCACAAGAGGAACCAAAACCCATGAGTGGGGTTGGGCGGTTTCCCAGGAGAAAAAAAGAAAAAAGAAAAAGCACTTTGGTTTCCATTTCTGGAATCCTTTCTCCCTAAATACCTGGCTCATCGTGTCTGTTCTGGAAAAATTCCAGAACAAGCCCCAAAAACCTGCTTAGATGTAGCCAGTTCTGCCTCTCCCCCAGATGCCTAAGCACCTAGGGCAGCTGGGTCATCGGCAGAGCCAAAGACACAGCAAGGTGCATGCTGGCCAGTCCAGGCTGGACAGGCCAGGCTCATTCCACAGGCTGCTCAAATGACCAACTGTTCCCAGAAAATGAAAAGGGATCCAATATCCAATTACAGGAGGTGAGAGGGCCTCTCCTGTTCTCTCATTCCTGTTCTGTGTGTGTGTGTGTGTGTGTGTGTGTGTGTGTGTGTGTGTGTGTGTGTGTACGTACACGTGTGTGTCTGTCTGTCTGTCTGTCTGTTTTTCTGTCTCTGTCTACATATCTGTGTCTTCTCTCTATCTTGCTGTCTATCTTTCACATTTCTGTTTTCCTGTCTCTCTCACTATCTTTCTTTGTGTATTTCTGTGTCTCTATCTCTCTGTCTCTTTACTGTGTCTCTATCTCTGTCTTCCTCTATGTCTGTCTCTGACTCTCTCACTCTCTCTTTTTATTTTGAGGCATTCTTACTCTAGTCCAAGCTGACCGAGAACTAACTTTGTAGTCCATGTGGGCATTGAACTCACCCGGTTCTCCTCCCTCAGCCTTCTGAGTGCTGGTATTAAAGGTGTGAGCCACCATTGCTGGCTTCTCTGTTTCTCTTTGTCTTGGAGAGGTCCCCCTCTCTTCCACCCTTCACTGCTCAAGCCTCCACTCTAGCCTTCCCAGATCTCCCAAAGGCAGCTCGGCCATGGCTTCAGCTCTTTCCTTCCCTCATCATTTTGAACCGTGAGTTCCGGAACTGGCCTGGCACATGCAGGCTGCTCTCAAGGGCGAGAGACCTTGAGAGGGAGGGAGAACCACAAGCAGGTTCTGCTCTGTGACAGATGCAAGCCCGTGTCACTGCACAGTGGTGGCAGTCCTGACCTGCACTATATCTTGTCTGGCTGCCAAGTTGTCACTTAGGATGCTCTCCGGGAATGGAGTATGGGGCCAGAAAGTGTGGAGTGTGGTGGAGCAGGCGCGCTTCTGGCTGGCTCACACCTGTAGTCCCAACACTCAGGAAGCTGAGGCCAGCCTGGGCTGCAGAGAAAGATCTGTCTCCAAACCAAACCAAACCAAACAAAGAAGCGCTCACTCTGCCTCCCAGGGCATCATCTTGGCCAGAGCCTTCTCTGGTCAGCAAGTGGTTATTAATGTGACAGTCACACACGTGACAGCCTCAGGAGCCTGCTCCACTGCTCCAGTGTAGAAAAGCATCTCCTCTACGCCAGACCCCACAGGATGGAGGAGGGAACACATATGGCCTAGACCAGCCCAGGCCTCCCTGGAGCCAGTCCGTCCCTCCCAAACTCTTAGGCAGCTCCAAGGCAGGAGTAGGAGGAAGGAAGGGAGGGACGGTGATGAGGCCATGGTGGAGTCAGCGGTGAACTCCTCATGTTCCTGCAATTCCCTTCCCAGCAGTCCTTGCAGCTTCTAGCAGCAACCCCAGCACTGGCCAGTGGCCATAAGAACAGACTATGGACATTGAGGGACAGTGGCTGGTTATTGGCTTGGGAGACAACGGAGCCATGACATCAACACTCCAAGGATAACAGGACCAGCAAAAGTCAACATCTCATAAAATCCCCAGAGCCACTCCTCAGGCTTCATCATGGCTGCCTGACAAGAGCCTGGCTCATTGGTCTGGCCACTGCCTTTCCGCCCTGCACAGGCTCCAGGTCCCTTGGCCAATCTCCGGAGCCCACAGCAAACGGAAGAAAGCACCAGGTCAAGGGAACAGCCTGACTCCTTAACTGCCCCGCAGAGACTCATCACATCAGCAGAGGGCTCGTGTTCCCTACAAGCCAAGCTGAGGCTTCGGGAAATAGGACAGAGAGCTCTACGGTCATTGTCACACCTGCCCTGCAGCTGGAGATCTCTGCACTGTGCTGAGGACTGTGGCTCTGATGGGCCACTATCTGCACCAGAATCACCCAGTGGCTCCAAATGACATTCCCCACATGGCCTGTGCAGAAAACCTGCTTTCCCTGCTGTCATCAGAGCTAATTGCTGAGTTAATTGTCAGTGTGTCATTAGGCAAAAAAAAAAAAGAGCAAGCTATAAAACTGTACATTTAGTTGAATATGGCATTGCATACCTGTAATCCCAGCACTTGGGAAGTGGAGGCAATGGGATCAGAGTTCAAGGCCAGCCTTTGCTACATAACAAGTTCAAGGCTATCCTGAGCTATAGGAAACCCTCTCTCAAAAAAAAAAGTGAGAGCTGGGAGCTGGGGAATTGGCTCAGCAATTAAACATGCTTACCTGCTGAGGCCAAGTTCAATTCCCAGAAGTCATGCAAAGCCAGTCACAAAGTGGTGCTTCTGTGATTCCAATGTGCCTAACACAATGGCAGGTGGAGCCCAGGAAGCCAGAAGCTCAAGGGTCCCCTCAACTGTCACAAACAAAGCAGCAAAAACAAAAACACAAGGGAGTCCCTGTCTCAAGCAAAGTAAAAGGGCAAACACCGTGAGGTTGTCCTCAGATCTCCACATGTGTGCCATCCACATGCCCAGACAGACAGACACACCACACACAGAGGGAGAGAGAGAGAAGGGGCTGGAGAGATGGCTCAGTGGATAAAGTGCTCGCTGAGTTCAATCCTCAGCACCCACCTAAATGCTAGGTAGGCGTGGCAGCCCAACACCCAGCTCTCAGGAGCCAGAGACTGGAATTCCCAGGGAAAGCAGGGCAAAACCGATAGCTAGACTAACTCAAATCAGGGAGTTCTGGGTTTCAGTAAGAGACCCTGTCTCAGAAAATGGAGAACAATTGAGGAAGACACCTGATGTCTACTCTGGCACACACACACACACACACAATCACACATATACACAAAACCCTGTATTTAATTTATAATGTGACATTATTCTTTTTTAATATTTTTTTTGAGGGGAGAAAGAGGCAAACAGAGACACAGAGAGAAAGAGAGAGAGAGGGCTTCCTACCACTGTAAATGAATTCCAGACACATGTGCCACTTTGTGGATCTGGCTTTACATGGGGGCTGGGGAAACGAACCCCAGTCATCAGGCTTTGCAAACAAGTGCCTTTAACCACTAAGCCCCAAGTATGACATTATTCTTGAGGAAAAGGAACTATATGTATGAGTGTGAGTTGGGGGTACTCTCTGCAGATAGAAATGAGTGTGGCAGTAAGAGTAGACCAGGTTCTTACTAGGGACATTTGACAATGTCTAGAGATGTTAGGTTGTCATATCTCAAAAGGAATGTCCCACTGGCATCCAGGGGACAGGCCAGAGCCACTACAGAGCACAGCTCCTCTCTACAGGACCCAATCACCTGCCCCCACGGTCAATTGTGCCCAGCTGGGGGGGACTGATCTAAGCAGGGGTCCCCAAGTGAGGTGCTGATACCAACAGGAATATCAGTATCTGGAAACACATTCGAAATACCCATTTGTTAGTCTTCCCCAAAGCTACTGAATGGACACTCTGGGGTGGGGCCTGGATGTGGGTCTTACTAGACCCAGTGGGCTGAGAATATGCATGGGGAAAAAAAAAAACCAGTGACTTCTATGTTTTCCTTTTTCTCTGTATTTTCTAAAAGCATGTGTTTAGTAAGTATTCCCTTCTGGCTCAAAGAATCCAAGGTCTTCATCTGTAGGCTTTGGTCAGGTTGCTTTGTCAGCAGAAGGAGAGTAAGGAGGTTCTGAGACCTGTGTGTCAATACTGCCTCAGTTTAAGAAAACAGCCCTGTGACCTTGAATGAGTGAGATGAGCTGAGTCTTGGTTTTGCCTGTGAAATGGCTGTCACAGGGTCCCTAACACACCAGTTCATTGGTGGATGACATGAAATCCCAGGAGAACACCAGCAGTGTGATGCCAGGTCAGTGAGAGGAGATCCGTGGTCCCTGAAGATCCAGGCAGCAAGGGAAGGAAGGGCAGGTCCCAAGGAGGCTGGGAGCAGGAGGTGGCCCGAGACCAGGAGCACAGTGGGTGGTGATGGGAGCTCAGGAAACACAGACTGTGACCATCCCTCACCAAGAGAAGCCCCAGGTCAAAAGCAGCAAAAACTAATCCTGGACTCCCATCCTCAAGTTAGACCTTGGGCTAAGGCTTGAGCCACCATGAACCCAATTCCAAGGTACCCACTAGCCACCACACACTTTCCAGGTTCACCAAATGAACAGAGGCAAATGTGTCCTGGTTTTCCTGTCTGACCCCTGGAGGGAAGCCATGTGTCAGCTCTTTTGCCTCTCAGGTTCCTAGAATGGGGCCAAAGCCAAAGTTCCCCAAAACTCTGTCTAAACTCTATCTCTATCTCTATCTCTATCTCTCTGCTTAATAAAAAATTTAAAAAAGAAAGTCAAAAAGGTGCTGGAGAGATTGCTCAGTGGTTAAGGCACTTGCCTACAAAGCCTGACAACCTGGGTTCAATTCCCCAGCACCCATGTAAGGCCAGATGCACAAAATAGCACATGCATCTGGAGTTTACTTGTAGTGGCTAGAGGCCCTGGTGTGCCCATTCTCTCTGTCTGCCTCTTCTCTCTCTATCTATCTCTGCTTGCATATCAATAAATAAAAATATTTTTAAAACAACAAACAAACATGTGGAGAGCTTGTGCTGGACAATCTGAAGGGGGAAGGGGAAGGGGAAGGCTCTGAGAGTGAAGGAAAAAGGAAAGATCCAGAAACAGAGAAGAGCAAGCTCCCAGGGCCTCTAGGGAGGGAGGTCTCAGAACAAGCAAAGGCCTGGATCATCTGTAATAGTGCTGTAGAGAAGTTGGGCCCTGACTCCAAGGAAGCCAAGAAACTTCAGGCTTTTAGAAGCCCCAAGGGCAGGGCAAAGGGCATCTCCATAGCAACCGTGTAGAACAAAGAGTCAGAGTGGTCCTTGTCAGGTTTAAATCTGAAATGTTCCCCACAGGCTCCTGTTTTAAATGCTAAGTCTCTAGCTGGTGGTACTATTTTGGGAGGCTGTGGCACCTCCAGGAGGTGAGCCCAGCCGGTGGAAGTAGATTACTAGGGGTGGGCGTTGGAAGGTTATTCGCAGCCCGGGTTCCTGCCACAGTCTGTTTCCTGATCCACCACAATGTAGCAGCCTCAGCCACTCATCTCACCCCATGAGCTGAGCGGCCCCGCCAGGCCTTCCCCATATGATGCACTAAACCCTCTGAAACTGTAAGCGAGAACAGATCTTCCCTTCCTTATCCTAGGACAAAACACCTGACCCAAAGCAGATGATGGGAAGAAAGGATGTACTTTGGCTTACAATCTCAAGGGGAAGCTTCGTGATGGCAGGGAAAACATACCACAGCAGAGACTGGACAGCACCTCTGTCGCAGCAGGTGGACAACAAAAGCAAGAAAGTGAGCTAGAGCTGGAGAGATGGCTTAGTGGTTAAGGCGTTTGCCCTCAAAGCAGAAGGACCTGAGTTCAATTCCCCAGGACCCACGTTAAGCCAGATACACAAGGTGGCACATGTGTCTGGAGTTCCTTTGCAGTGGCTGGAGGACCTGGTGCACCCATTCTCCCACTCTCTTGCTCTCTCTCTCTCTCTCTCTCTCTCTCTCTCTCTCTCTCTCTCTCTGCCTCTTTCTCTCTCCCTCTCTCAAATAAATATTTTTTTTAAAAAAGAAAGTGAGCTGAACCCACACTGGCAAGTTGGGGCTAATAAACCTCAAAGTCCACCCCTATCAACACACCTCCACAAGTCTCCACTTCCCGAGCTGCCATCCCACAAGAGTTTAGGAGGGACATCTGACTCAAACCACCAAATTCCATCCTTGGCCCCCATAAACTCATGACCATCCATTATATGAAATGGAGTTAAAGGCTCACAGGGTGAAGGAGCAGAGCCGCTCTGCCCCATGGGTTCTCCAAGCCCTTCATCTCTCACAGGACCCATTTTGATGGCTCCCCAAGTGTCCAAGCTGGCTGAAGTGACAGAAGCTGGTGTTAGCAGAACAGAGAATGATCCTCAAATGACCTATTGGCCAGCTTGTGGTTTCCTTGGAAACCAAATTTATGCTCAGCTTCCCTAGGTGTTTCCTTACTCACCTGTCTCCAGCCTTCCCTCCAGCCTTGATCTGAGCCAAAAACTCAAGAAAGGTCAGGCCATTTCTCTGAAAAGAGATGAGCCATTAATGAAAAGGAAAGAATTCTACAATTTCCTGTCTTTCAAGAAGCCTGAGTTGCTGAGGGAAACAATGTCTCCTAATAAACATTAGAAGGATAGGATTAGAAAACCAGGGCAGGTATGGTGATTTGAATGTGGAATGTCCCCCAGCGATGCCTGTGTTAAATGCTGAATACCCAGTTGGTGCCTGTGGTAGTTTGAATGTATGTTCGCCATTGACTCAGGTATTAAAATTAAACTTGTAACTTGGATCTCCAGCCACTGACTGGAGGAGGTGGGGGGGGGGCGAACCCTGGAGTCCAGCCCTAAGGTGTCACTGGGAGTGGATCTGAATTCTAGCCCAAAGGTGTGAGGAGCAGTTTGAGCTCTGGGGGTCCAGCTTGCTTCTAGCTTTGTGTTTTTGCTGTTTTTGGTGATTGTTGATTGGGGGTAGTTTCTCTCTCTGCTTGAGTTTGTGAATGGGAGCCAGCTGCTTCTGCCCTTAAAAGAACTTACCCTGAATATGCAAGCTTGAAATAAAATCCCTTTCCTCCCAGAAACCATGTCTGGCTTGGACGCTTATCCCAATCCCAGCAACGTTACACTGTCTGCCACAGTGATGCTGTTTGGTAACTCTGTGGAGCCTTTAGGAGGTGGAGCCTTGCTGGAGGAGATGTGCCTTTGGGGTAAGCCTTAAGGTGTTATAGTCTCACTCAGTATGGTGCTTCTGAGCTTTTCTACTCCCTCCCTGCTGATGTGGAGATGTGGCATTGGCTCACTGCTCCTACCCTGCTTTCTCCACCAGGCTAGAGGCACTCAAAACTGTGGGCCAAAATGAACCGTTTTCTTCCATAAGCTGCTTCTGGTCAGGTGTTTTGTCCCAGCAATGAAAAAATAACCGTTATAAAGGAGAGTGTGACCAGCTGGCAGAGTGCTTGCCTGGCATGCGCTGAAAGAATTGAGTGTGGTGGTGCAGGCTGTAATCTCAGCACTTGGGAGGTGGAAGCAAGAGGATCAGAAGTCATCCTGGGCTACAGAGTGAGTTCAAGGCCAACCCAGGATACATGAGGTTGAAAGAAAGAAAGAAAGAAAGAAAGAAAGAAAGAAAGAAAGAAAGAAAGAAAGAAAGAAAGAAAGAAAGAAAGAAAGAAAGAAAGAAAGAAAGAAAGAAAGAAAGAAAGAAAGAAAGAAAGAAAGAAAGAACAAAAGAATAAAAGAAACAAAGAATTAACATTTTGTGCCCTCGAAAAAATTAATTGTGTCAGGCAGTAGTTGAAACATTTAGAGAAAAAGTTGATGAATGTCTAGTTAATAGTAAGCCAACCCTACACATGGGGACTAAACAATTTCATATTATCCAACACATTCCAAGACAGGTAAGCTCAGGTGACAGCTGGGGCGGCATCATCCACTGAGGCGGTAAGCCTGTGAAGGTGTCATCAGTCTCCAGCCTGACAGCTTTCCAAGATGACAGGAGCCATGGAACTGGCAAGCACCTCTCTCCCTCTTCATGTGACCATTCTCTGTGACCAGCTTGGGCTTTCTCACAATATGGCAGTCTCAGGAGAGCCATACACCCTACATGACGACTGGCAGCCTCCAGCGGGCCGTCACCATTCAGTGAGCGGTGCCTGGAAAGACATGAAATGAACATGCAACACACAAAATGATGTAAAGGAGGGTGGGGGGATGCACGAGCGTGCTCTCCCAACCCCCTGCTTTTATTCAGTTTCAAGCAGTAAAAGCTGTGAGGAGTCTGAGCATAAGCGGAGTTCCCATCCACTCAGTTCATGAGTCAAACTCCTGATTATCTTGTCAGGAAATCTTTGGAGAAGCTGATGCAAGAACTTCACCCAAAGTGCACAGTTTTCCATGGCCTCAGGGTTAGTCTATGCAAAGAGTAACCTATGGTCAATTCACTTGATATCCCCAGCAGAAGTTCTGAAAGCCCAGGGGAAGCCACAGGCTCCTGATGCCCTGAGTTCACACAGGGTCAATCCCACCACACTCAAGTGGTCCCAAGCAGCTACAGAGAGTTTCCAGGGGAGGTGAGGCATCAATGGGAGTCCTGGGAGGTGTGGCTGGCTGGGAAGGAACATCATGGAGGGGTCAGGCTGACACCATCTGAACTCACAGATCCATTTTAGCCTCATTAGGAGAGGGACAACAGGACCCTGGGTGCCTCCTGATAAGATGCGTTAGAAAGTACCCAGCCCTGTGCAGGGAAATCCTAAGTGTGTTAGTCAGTTTTCTTTGCCATAATAAACACCCAAGATAATCATCTTATAGAGAGAAAGGGTTTATTTGGCTCATGGTATTAGAGGTTTCAGCCCATGACAGTTGATCCCATTGTTCGGCAGGAGCCAGTGCAGCATGGCAGGCAGATGTGGTGGAGCAAGACAGCTCACTTTAATGGTGAGGGAGTGAAAAAGAGAACAAGGAGAGGCTAAGGTCCATTACCTCCTTCAAGAGCACATCCTCAATGCCCTGGAGGCCTTCCACCTCTTAGACACTAGCTCCCAACAGTGCTATTCTGCAGAGCAAACCTTGAATCCAGGGGTCTCTGGGAGATTTTCAAGGTCCAAACCATAGCTGGATATAGTAGCACACTTCTGTAGTCCCTGCACATGGGGAGCAGTGGAATCAGAAGTTCAAACTCATCTGAGGCTAAATAGAGAGTTCAAGGCCAGTCTAGGCTACATAAGAACCTATCTCAGAAAAAATAAAACTAAAAACCAAGCACAGCACAGTGCTGACATCCATGTGTAGGGAGTGCAGGGGAGGAAGGCACATTGGTGAGGAAGAAGCCAACAGAGGATCCTGGGTTGTGATGCACTCCTCAGAGGGGATGACCACGTTTCTACAATATCAGGGGCATTACATTTGAAAAGAAGGGCTGGGGAAATGGCTCAGAGATTGAGGGTCCTTGCTTGCAAAACCTGCAACTTGGGTTCAATTCCCCAGCACCCATGTAGAAGCGAATCTAAAGGGTGGCACATGTATCTGGTATTCATTTACAGAGCTGGAGACCCTGGCATGCCATGCACATGCACACACATGCACACAGATAGATAAAAATATTTGGGCTGGAGAGATGGCTCAGCGTTGAAGGCACTTACCTGCAAAGCCTAATGACCCAGGTTTGATTCCCCAGTACCCACATAAAGCCAGATGCACAAAGTGGCGTATGCATCTGGAGTTCATTTACAGTGGTTAAAGGCCCTGACATGCCCATACTCATCTTTCTCTCTGTCTCTCTCTCTGTTCCTCTTTCTCTCATTCTCTCTCTCTCCCTACAAATAAATAAATATATTATTTTTAAAAGACACTTTTGAGCTGGGCATGGTGGTGCACGCCTTTAATCCCAGCACTCAGGAATCAGAGGTAGGAGGATCACTGTGAGTTCGAGACCAGCCTGGGACTACAGAGTGAGTTCCAGGTGAGCCTGGGAGTGAAACCTTACCTCAAAAAAAACAACAATCACAAAAAACACTTTTGAAACAGAAATGTGGTAACAGATCAGATCTGAGTAAGATGCTTCTAAGCAATTAATATTTATTTTGTGAGGCATAATAATGGCTTTGTGGTTATGTGAGAAAATGTCTGTTTTATGAGAGAATTCCATAGAGTCACACATAGGAAGTCGCATTATGATTGAGATTTTTATTTCAAATGCTTCAACGAAAAAGAACAAGGAGAGGGTGTGGTTAGAGCAAGTGGGACAAAACCCTGCCAGGTCCCATGGGAGGTATGACAGAGTTACAGGCCTTCATTTCTGTCCTCCCCACTTAAGTGTGTCTTTAAAATAGTTGGTGATCAAAAGGAACTTTTTTAAAGGGGAGCCATTGAGAAGGAGTCTTCTGTCCCCCACTGCTGCTGACAGTGAGGGCTCGTGCAGAGTCATCTGTCACAGTAATGCTGAGCTGCCCGGGCTGTCTCAGGAACAAACGCAGCCTTGCAAAGTCACCTTTGGTAAAAGCACAGGCCACGTTTCAAAGCTGTTGTGGCTTCACTCCTATTGTTCACTGAGGATTCTGCACAGCAAAATGGCCTGGTTTTAGCTCCTGGAGAACAGCGAGCCCCCAACCTTCAGGATCACCCATCCCCAGGGTTCTGTTTCCTTTGTGGGGGTGACATTGCTATCAAGTGGACCCCGTGGACCACACACTGCATCAGGGAAGGCGGGAAGCAGATAGAAGGGAAGGGGCTGAATGCATGGCACGTAGCAACACAGGAGCCAGGCAGCCCTTCTCGAGGAGCGGGAGGAGGGCAGAGAGAGAAGGATTAATTGGCCATGGCCAGCCCTCCTTCAAGCTGGGCTTCTTCCTCTGTACAGACACAACTGGATCAGTGATGCCCACACCTCACCTTCAAGATGTCTCTGCCGAAGGCGTGGAATCTGTCTGTTTGAGATTCCTGATGATTGCATGATCATGGTCCCAGATCAGCACTTGAGGACCCTAGGGTTGTGTGTGTGTGTGTGTGTGTGTGTG
>PVHP010033485.1:0-19604 GCA_004024765.1 Zapus hudsonius
TTAATTCACACAGAGAGCACTAATACTAATGTCTGTCTAGGTACCTAACAGAGAAGCAGAGTCCTTTTTAAATATTACTGTGTTGCTGGTTGACATATTTGCTAAACTATACTAAAATCCTTATTTTAGAGCATACTACTTATTTTTAAAAGTTTACTGTACAACAAACAGTATGACATGTTACACAGGCACACTTCACATATCTAATGTTCAGCCAAATAAATGTGAAATTGCCTTAGGTGATATTTCTAAGAATGTCTCCTAGTTTCTCTCTCTCTCTCTCTCTCTCTCTCTCTCTCTCTCTCTCTCTCTCTCTCTCTCTCTGTGTGTGTGTGTATGTGTATGCATACTTGTATGTATATGTCTCTATGTGTGAGAACATATGTTTGTACAGGAGTAGGCACATGTGTCTGTGTCTATGTGTGGAGTCCAGAGGTGAATGTTGGGTATCTTTCTCGACCTCTATCCAAATTAGGATGTTTTTTGAGACAGGATCATTCACTGAACATGGAGCTGACCAATTCAGCTATCCAGCAAGACTCAGGGTCCCCTGTCTCTGGCTCCCTAGCACCAAGATTACAGCTGCTTGCCACTTGCCACCTAGATTATATGTAGGTGCCCAGGATCCAAACTGAGGTCCTCATGTTTATGTGGCAAGAATACCCACTGAGCAATCTCCATAGCCCCTTCATTCCCAGTTGTTTTTAATCTTTATGTATGTGTATATGTATGTAGTATGATGTATATCTGTATGCATATTCAAAACTGTGGGTACTCATGTGTCTGGAGGTGTGTGTGTGTGTGTGTGTGTGTGCGCACATGGGTATATGTTTAATGTCAAGTGTTTTCTTTGATCACTCTACTTTATATATTGAGACAGGGTCTCTTTCTTGAGCCCAGATTTCGCCAATTCAGTTAGTCTAGGTCACCAGCTTGCCCCAGAGATCCGCTGTACCTGCTTCCCAAGCACTGGAATTGCAGACAGCTATGATGGCCAGTCACCACATATGTGCAGCTAGAACTATCCATTGAGTTATCTCTACAACCCTCTTTTCAAGGTCTTTAGTGACATAGGGCTGTCTGTCCAGAAACATATATAGAAAAGCAAGTTAGGCAACAAATGATGGTCAGTTTCTGTGAGCTGACAATTTAACCTAAGGCCTGCTTTACTCCTTCATATAACTTCTCTGAGACAGATCACCCATGATTATAAAAACTGCATATGTGACCTTTGCCGTTTGCAGTGGTACTTGGCATAGATGTGAGGGTCTCACTCAGTTTTGCCTCCTCATATTCACATATAACTCTGATGTACCTGAAAACACAATAATTACTACAGTAAACCATAGACAACTTCACAGCTTCTCTCTGTTTCTCCTTCTCTATTTTTCTAAAGCCACACCTGGAAATCATGGATTTTGCCATCATTAGAAGAAGGGGCACCAAGAGAAGATGTTTAATTCATGTCTGAAGAAGTGGAGTTCCCCTAGACAGACAGTATGTGTTTGTTAAATAACATTGAGAAACCCAGACATTTTCCTGCTTCGTCCTGTTTTGAATTTTTCAAAAATGATTTTCCAGACTTTGTCCATCCATTACTTTTAATAATGACTTTATTGGGATACCAATTATTTTCTTTGGACCAAAAGAGATGTGTTCAGCAATATTTCTCCTATAATTTCACAATTCTTTTTGTGGCCTTAAAGTATGCTATTCTGCATGGAGTATGACACACAAACCTGGAGATGAGAGTTCTTTGACCAGCTGAGAGGGTGCTCACCATTTGTTTACCATAAAGAAGAAACCAAAAAGTCAGGAACTGCAATATGAGATTTCTATTTTATAGTGCTTATATTAATATGGCAAGAGATTCTTTGGAGGAGACAAACTTGGACCTAAGGTTGTGGACTGATAAACTATATAGCCTTCAGATTCGAACTTGATCTCATCCCCATAGCTCACAAATCACTGTCATTTATTTCTCGACATCCAGCCAGCACCTGAGTCTTCCTTCTTCTCACTAACTTACACTATTTTTTAATATATTGGAAACACATGAGAAATCTGAGGGTTCTTTAACTTAATTGACCATAGGAGGACATTTGAATAGGTGGTTTTCACATCTGCCTAGCACAATGAACCTGAAGACGTGAAAGGCCTTAAAAACAACCCAAATCTCTCTCTCTCTCTATGAAGCCCAGGAGGGTTTTTTGTTGTTATTGTTGTTAACCAAATCATTTTATTTAACTTTCTTATAGTCCATAGGATATTTTGTGTTGGAGAACATTTGTTTTTAAACAAAACTGTTTTCAGAAAGGTGGTGATGGAGGGACAAGGATGTGGAGGGGAAGAAGGAAAGAGAGGTAAAGAGAAGATATGAGAAAGACGAGTGAAAGGAGGCAGAGGAAGAGGAAGGCACGTAGAAGAAGAATGGACGTTCTAAATAAATAGTGGTACCTGCAGAAGAAAAGCTTGAGTTCAGGATGTGGGTAAGGTGGTGCACATCTGGAGTCTCAGTACTGTTCAGGAGAAGGGTGAGAGGTGCACATCTGGAGTCTCAGCAATATTAAGGAACAGGGTGAGGTGGTACACATCTGGTCTCAGCACTGTTCAGGAGCAGGGTGAGGGGTGCACATCTAGAGTTGCCACAGTGGAAAGGCAATCAGGAGGACCAACTCAATTTTGAAGCTGGCTTGGTCTACAAAGCCAAGTTTGCATACCTTGTCTCAATGGAAGGGATGAAGTGAGGAAGTAAAGAAAGACAAAAAGCAGCAGGAGGAAAAGAAAAAGAGAGCTTCAAGTTGTGGTGTACACCATCAGACAAATGGTGAAGAGAATGAGGATGGAGGATCCTGAGTTCAAGGCTAGAGAGATGGCTCAGAGGATAAAGCACTTGCTGAGCAAGCCTGTAGGTCTAGGCTATCTTAAATGAGAACATTCTTTTAAAAATAATCTGAAAATTCCCTGGGAAGCCTTTGTATGCAATTTGGTTTTCATAAAGTGGAAAGAAGTATAATAGTCAGCACTGTATATTTGAATTTCAGTGGCTCCCCACTTGGAATACTTGGAGATTTCAATAGGCCAAGTTTAGCCAGTTGTGACACTAGCAAAATAAGTCCTATAGGCATATAGCTTTCTCCATAGGGGATGGTCACTATCTTTTGGCTAAGTTTATGTTTTGTCAGTCATAAGCAAGTTTTGCTCAAGCCACATAAACTATAATTCCATCCTTTAGTTTGGTAAAATAGAAAAAACAAAATCAAATAGTATACATCTTGCTGTTGAGTTTTGTCTTTGGGGAAACCATATAGAGAAGCCTGAAGCAAGAAGTTTGCCACCGTATTCCTATTTGTGTATTTTCAGTATCTCTGAATGGCAAACAGCTCAATCCTTCACAACTCATCCAAAAATGACCATGATGATAAGATTCAGAAGAAAGTGCCCTTCTCACAAAGGAAGTATTGTCAAGCAGGCCACTCCTTAGGAGGGAAGCAATCTCTGTGTAATGTCAAGCTAGGAAGTGAGACTTTCTGGAAGCCTGTGAATGATTCCTATAGGTCTGGCACTGCCCTGCTCAACAAAAGCTTTAAAATATTATTGATTGTTTCCTTTTACTATCTATTAAACAAATAAAAAATATAACATTTATTATGTATAACATGTCTGAATATGTGTACATTATTGAATGCTAAACTGAGCTAATTAATGCAGGCATTAGTGCACATATTTTCATTTTATTATGGTAAAGTTGCTTGAAATATCTATTGCAAATTTAAACAAAAAATGATATATATCCTTGTATTGTTATAAGGGTTATAATGTAAAGACAAAACAATCACTGGGAAAATATTATCACATGATCCAGCAACCCCACTATCTTACCTAGAGAACAAGAAATAAGCAAGTAGAAGAGACATGTGCACTCCTTACATTACAGCAGGCAGGACTCTTGAAGGAAAAATGTGCTAGGCGTGCACATAAGAACACCATGCAGCCTTAAAATATAAAAGAAATCAATAATTTACAAGAAAGAATTTTAAAGACATTAGAGTTGCAATATTACCAATTTTTCATCTGTGTATTTAACATCCTGCCTTAGAATTGAAAGTTGATGATACTACCATCACCTAAAAAGAATTTTTTTTAAAAAAGTACTAAACATCAACCCAAGGCTCCCACATCTATACTTTCCACTCTTTTTATAGAATTGAGGAAATTCAATGAACTGTCATTATCCGATAATGTGTGTTTATTGCAATTGTCATGCTACTGAAGCTGCTGTGACAGGATAGACTGGGGTGTGAACAAGGAGAGCAGTGTCTACTCAGAAATCAGCAGCTCCAATTATTGTAGCATTATATGCATGGTGTGAATGCTACACCAGTATGTATTTTATCTAAATATTTCAACAGTTTGTTTATGTATGACTATAGCTGGTACATGTAAACTTTTAATATCTTTTATGTGTATACCTTGAATCGAGATATTTGACATTTTTGAATATATGTGTAGCTGGTGTGATAAGCTGTGTGTGTGTGTGTGTGTGTGTGTGTGTGTGTGAAGATGCATTTCCCTAGAGGCCAGAGAATGAAGGCTGCCCATTGCTCATCTGTTTGTTTCATTGAGACAAAAATCTCTTCACTGGTCCGGAAGCTTCTGTGGCTTTGTTAACTGAGTCATTCTCCAGACTGGGGTTACAGATGTGCATGACCAAGCTATTTACTTGAATTCCAGGAAGCAAACTCGGTGGTCTCAGCCCCACTCTGGCCTTCATGCTTGCACAAAAGGGTTCTTAACAGCTGAGAAATCTCTCTAGACCTACATTTCGTTTTTAACTGACTTTTACATATCAATATGAAGACAATAGATTATACTAACACTTTAAGGGATATAATATCTAATATAGTAAACACAATATAAAATATTAAACACCAATTTGTCTTATATTAGCAAGGTATATATTATGTTAGTGTATTTCTTTTAAGTATTCAAACAGTGAAAATAATGCTTATGCATTTCTTTGATTTTTTTATTTTTAATTATTTACTCATTTGTATTAATGAGTAGAAGCTGTGTTGTATCAGTGCTTGTTTCCCTCCTCCCAGCCCCCATTCCCTTGAGGCCAATCCTCAGTGGGATTGCCAGAATACTCCATAGGATAGAGAGCTAAGAGTTGTTATAGAACAGCCGACAGTGTTTTTAGGGGGGAGGGCAGTGTCTCTGGATATTCCCCCCCCAACATGGCTCTTGGACTCTTTCTGCCCCCCTCTTGTGCAAAGTTCCCTGAGCCATGGTGGGTGAGTTTTAAATCTGCTTTAGTGTTGAGCTCTTGAGAGACTCTGCATTTCTACTTTGGAATGTTTTGATTATCTCCAGTGTTTGTCTCCAACACTCTGGTAAAGGTTGTCAGGCTCATTGTAGAAGCAGCACTCTTGCTCATCTCACCACTTCCTCTAGTGAGATGTCACCTGGGTCTTAGCTGCTGTGTTAGGAGTGGCTCATCTCCTGCCAGGGAGTCAGCTATCATTTCAGGTCTTGTTGGTAGAATTGGGTGATCCATGGTCCTAGCTGCCTTCTAAAAATACAAACAGGTTCTCCAAAGGATGGTGAGAGCAGCATAGGTTAAATGGGACAAACTTGTTAATATGGAGAGATTATAATTGGTATAGCCTCTCTAGGTCTATGGTTACTGGAATCTTCTCCTTGGAGTCCAGAATCTTGATCTCCATAGGAATTTGGCTTGGACCCCAGTTCCAGTTTAGGTTTCTTGCCAATAAGCAGATCTTTAGCCAATCAGAGAGCCATAAATTGGCCACCTAGGTTGAGTGCCACTGTTGCCCAGGCGTGTACTTCTTACCATGCTGGTCACTTTCATATAGATGTGTTCCCTGCTTTCTCCCAACATTGTTGGCCAATTTCCCCTGGCAGCTCATTAGCATACTCTAGCACTATACTGGCTAACCATCTGGGCACTGGCTTCCTTCCAGATCCAAGCTGAGGGCTTCTAGACGCTGCTGTGTTGTGTGATGGTATTCTGTGGTGTCTTCAGCGATAAGGTCTTTTCTTTTACCCTGAGCAAGTAATCACATGCTTTGACAGAAGCCTGTCATGTTTGGCTCAATGTAGAAGTAACCAATTTCTTGTACAGGGTACAATTTCTGGTATAAGCCAGAGTCAATTGTACTAGGGTTAGGCTTCATCCCACCCTCTTCAGGGCCCTCATTACCAGATGATACCCCAGTATTCCTCTGGAAGGTTATATCATTTAGCCTGTTGTCCAAGCGTAAGGATTCTATTGGTAGCAACTAATTTTGGTTTTAGTTTAATGTATATCTCCCCCCATGTTCCCATTCCTTTCCCCCAATCTTATCCATCCCCATTGTCTGTCTCTCAGTTCCCATGTCAAGTTTGCTTACTATTCTAGCTTGACCTGATTAAGAACCACAGATGAGGGACAATGTGTGGTATTTTTCTTTCTGTTCTGTATGAGTTCGCTGAGTGTGATCTCTTCCAACTCCATCCACTCTTCTGCAAATTTAATTATGTCATCTTTCCTTCGTGTGTATGTACCACAACTTTGATATCCATTCTCCCAGAGATGGGCATCTGTGTTGATTCCAGTTCTTAGCTATTATGAATTGAACAGCTAAAAACATAGCTGAGACGATGTCTCTGTATTGGATAGAGGAGCCTTTAGGGTAGATGCGTAGTAGAAAAATAGCTGGATCAGTTGGTAGCTCTATTTTCGTTTTTTTCAGTAGCTTCCATACTGATTTCCATAATGGTTGTACAAGTTTGCACTCCCACCAGCAGTGAATGAGGGTTCCTTTTTTTTTACCAATACCTGTTGTTAGATTTTTTAATGCTTTCCATTCTAGTCAGAACAAGGTGAAATCTCATCGTTATTGTGATTTGCATTTCCCTGATGATTAAGTGTGTTCTTAAGTGAGAATTAGCCATTTGTATTTCCTCCTTTGTGAATTACCTATTTAGTTCACTGCCCTTTTTTTTTTTGAGTGGATTGTTTGATTTTTTACTACTTAATTTTTCAGTGCTTTCTACATTCTAGATATTAGGCCTCTGTGCATGGTGTAACTGGCAGAGATTTTCTCCCAATCTGATGGTGATCTGTTGGCTCTGTGTATGTATGTCTATACAGAAGCTTTTTTAGCTTGATGAGATCCCATTGGGTGAATGATTGTTGAATTTCCTGGGCTATTGAGATTATGTTCAGGGAGTTTTACCCCACATCATGGAGAGCCCTTCCTATTTTTTCTTCCAGGCTTTTAAGAGTTTCAGGTCTTACATTGAGGTCTTTAAACCATTTAGAGTTCACAGTAAGAGGAGTGGGTCTAATTTCATTTTTTTACATGTATTTATCCAATTTGTCCAGCACCATTTGTTGAAGATGCTGTCTTTTCTCCAGTGTATGTTGTTTGCAACTTTGCCAAAGATCAAGTAGCTGAAGTTACATGAATTGAGAGCTGGGTCTTCAATTCTGTTCCATTGAGCTAGCTGTTTTTATGCCACCCCCATGCTGTTTTTGTTACTATTACTTTGTAGTGTAGCTTTAGATCAGGAATGGTGATAACTCCCAAGGTGTTTCTTTTGCTGAGGCTATTTTTGGATATCTGAGGTCTTCTGCCATTCCAAAAGAATTTTGAGATTTTCTGTCTCTGCAAAGAATGATCCTGGGGTTTTTATTGGTATTGTTAATCTGTATATTGCTTTTGGTAGACTTTCCATTTCATAGTATTTATTCTACCTATCCAGGAGCATGGAAGATCTTTCCATCTTCTCTCATGTCCTCCTCAATTTCTTTCTTGATTTTTTTATGTTTTCATAGTAAAGGTCTTTCACATCATTGGTTGGTGTTATTCTAAGGGTTTTTTTTGTATGTGTGTATGGCTATTGACAAAGGGATAGTCTTTAGCTGATTTCATTTTTTGCATGTTTGTCATTTGCATATGGAAAGGCTAAGAACTTCTATTTGTTAATTTGCCACTTTGCTGGAGGAATTTATCACCTGTAGGTCTTTTATGGCAGAGTTTTTCAGGGGGTCCATTATGTATAGGATTATGTCATCCTTTGAAAAATCTGAGGTAATTCTGATGGAGTTTTTCTAGCTGCTTTTAGCACTCTCTTCAAACAGATTGTGGTGGGATGGTGTTGTAACCAGTGATGCCCAGGTTATGAAGGTTGCTGGTGTGCCAACAGTAGGAATGTTGCTTTGGAGCTCTGAAATCTCTTCCACCTGTAGTCACTGCTCTGGGTTCCTCTTGGGATTAGGGGGCTCTGGAGTTTAGCACTTGCTCCTCTTCCCCCACTGCTCCCCAGCTGAGTTTGTCGTGGAGTTCACGCTGGAACCCTGTGGTAGGCACCTGCTAGTAATCCATGAGCTCCCTTATTGAGGGTGAGCCAGGCAGCTCCTGACAGTGTGGGGGCTTCGGTAAGTAGAAGGTCTGGGCAGTGAGGCTTGGCACTGGAGCGAACAGGTGCAATGGGCAGTGGTCCAGTGTGGTTCTCGCCTCCACAGGCGCCTTGGGCCTTGGTGGAGGGAAAACGCAGAGAGAGGAGCGGGAACTGGGAGCAGGGAGCCCGCGAGCTGGACACAGAGGAGAGCAGAGGCGTGTTGTTAATCCATGTCGTTCGTGGGGATGGATACAAGGAAGTTTTGCTCAATGCCAGTCCTGCTGAGATGGGGGATGCTGGTTTCGGTGGCCAGCACATGGGGGTGGGAGCTAGGGTGGGTGGAGCTGGGAAACACCTACCTAGTTACCGGGTTTCACCTCCTCATACACCATTAACCCTTCACTCTCCGTGCCCTTAGTAGCAGAGCCAATAATTAATGTCCAACAGTCCAGGGCAAATGGGTGGGAAAGGTGGGGGAGCACTCATGGTGGAGATCTGGGTGATGGTGAGCAGATGGGGAGTGGCACACATGGCAGATGAGAAAGGTTGCAGTTGGTACCAGCTGTCAGGTGGTGAGCACATGCTGGGAAGGGTGTCTGGGGAAGGGCAGCACCCTCTGGCAGTGATCATTAGTGAAGGGGGTCTGCCTGGTGGGTAGCAGATGGAAAGTTGGCTGGAGAGGGTAGCTTGAGTTTCTGCCCTTGCCCTAGGGTGACCATCATTACAAGCTGTGGGGATCTGCCTGACTTACCAGGGGGGAAGGGTAGAGGGCACACATGGGGATCTGCCCTGACTAGAGGCCCCAAAGCCGCTGCAGGGACATTATGGCCCTGGTTCTGCACTCTGTGCATTGGCTTGGTGAGTGAGTCCCTCATCCAATCACATGGGAGGCTCAGGGTAGCCTGCCAGACAACTGGGTTGTGTGGGTCCCTGTCTTCCCATCACCTGTGGAAACCCCCACAAATGGGGTCCGCCTCAGCCTGCCAAAGTACTCCCGCACCCACCCAGAAGAACATAGTAAACCTGCAGGAACTAAAGTCCCTGAAATTCGTGCCTGTATTTTTTTCAGGGCGTTATTTGTGTGTCACCACCTTAACTGGAACACCTTACTTTGTTTTTGGCTCTAGAATGACGTAACTATTAATGCTTAGCTCTGTCAACATAATGCAGTGTTACAGTAAGTATCCAACCACGGAGATGATCTTTCCTTTGGCTTCTTTAATGCTGCTGCGTATGCTATGACTGGACTAATTTTATCATGTAGCCTTGTAGGGCCAGTACTGTTCCGCACCATTCAGATTAAGCAAGGTTGTGCCAGGTGTTTGCCTGAAGTCAGAGTCATGATCATGGACCATGTTTACATTTCATTTGGAGGAGGTTGATCCCAAGAAAAATAGTCCTTTATGTTGAATACTGTAAGCCTTTGGGGAAACTAGCTTGGGCAAGATAGACCCACTTGACCCCTTTCTTGTCAGTTAATGTAACAATTCTTTCCACAACCAGAGAGGCATATTGGGGCTGAGACAGGGGCTGAGGAGGGGAGAGTGAGAGGCTGGTTCTAATCATTGGTGATAAGGGGAGGAGAAGGTGAAAATTTTTGGATACTAGTTAGGCGTGATGCTACAGAGACTCTTCTGTAACAGGCTTTGGAGATTTCTTCTTTGTCCCATCAGAGTAATGGATAGAGAATGTGACCCCTGGGTCAGCAGCAGCCTCAGTGTCACCTGGGAACTTGCAGAAGTACAGACACAGGGACTCAGAAACTGGGCCCTAGACCTAGGAATTTGTGAGTTGACAAGGTTTGCAGGAGGTCCTAGTTCACTCTAGACTCTGGGAACCATGGAATTAGAGAAGGAAAGCGGTCACGCAGTGGTGAGTCTTTGAATTGTTCTGGTGAGGAGGGACATGCCGTCTCAGGTCATGTCTTACCCACTGAGGCAGAGTGAGGAGAAACCGGCCAGCTGCACTGGTACACCCAGATGACAAGTGGCCCTGTGCCATTCCTGTGTTCTGTAAATATATTTTAATCCCACCGTCTTTCGCTGCTTGTAAAGTACAGTGCACTGCAAAAGGAATGGGTAATATTTTCAGGAACTAAGGAAAAGCTAAGAACCATTGCTTCCAGTAAAGTCATTGTGCACTTGCCTCACTCCCTGCTGGCTGACTTTCTCTTGAGACTAGGAACCAGAAAAGCTTTCCAGCAGGTGGAGTTGTAACAGATGCTGCGAAGCCAGAGGCTGCTCACTGCTTCCTTGATTTGTTGTCATTCAATAGTTTATTCAGTCAGCTATCACCTTGGGTGCTCAGGGAGGAGTATCACTTTCCTGGTAAGATGGTGTATCTGTCTTCCCCCAAAGAGCTATAGGTTCTTATTGCTCTCCCACCCCACCCCCCATAAATCCCTCTGCTGTTCATCAGGACTGTCAGGGGACAGAAATGTTTGTTTAGCCTTTGGTCCCTCTCTTATAATCTGAACTTGCTTAGGTGTTCTCTTGGCCTTGCTGATGTAAAACTGCAATTACCCAACAACAGAGCATCTCCCGGAAGAATCATCTACGATCCAGATGTTTCTCCTTGAAGTTTATTATAACATAAAGCAGTGAAAGAAGAGGAAATGTTTTCTGGAATTCATATTTTTAGAAGACCCAGCAAGGGTTGAATGAGTAAAAGTAAAGAAGAATGAATCATTGTTAGACAGCGGCTTTGGTGGCAGCCTGGTTCAGTGGCCCAGTGTCTGTGTGAACTTGGATGAGCTGCTTTGCTTTGTTCATCAAGTGTCCCTAAGAGCTGCTTTTGCATAGAGTTGGTGAAAGGATTAAATTACTAACGTCTATGAAAATTTCTTATGATCCTGATTGGAAAGTCCTCAGCCCTTCATAAGTGGCCATTATCATTGTTAGCGACCTGACATGCCACAAGAACCTCTAGCAGGGCTGTTTTACATTTACTAGGGCAGAAGAATCAGCTGTTGTAGAAAATGGAACGCAAAGCTGTGATAGCTCCTCTTGAGAAGTAAGAAATCACCATTCCATGCTTCCTAAAAAAGTCTGTAAATTAAAATTTCATATACGTTTGCCTTTATGGCACATCAGAGTTCACTGGCCGTCCAGAGCAAGTGCTCTGCCTTCTTTTGCTTTGTACAAATGAGAATATTATGCAAAGCAGCTTTCACATTACAATAGCTTTGATTTTCAGAAAGACATTTCCAGTCAACCAGAGACAATAATTACCTTGAAATCCTCACTCATCCTGGTATACTGAGGTTTGACTTTTATGTGGCTCTTTCTCAGCCGCACCCATGGTGCTCTGAAGGCCACTTGCTGTCCACAAGGCCTACTTTTGTCTTTAAAGCTTTAGCTTTAGAGTGACTTCTAGGTCAGATGATGAGTAATAAAATACCTAGGGCTGCATCTCCATGAGGGAAGCTCTGTGAAATTCTAAATGCTGCCTCCAGACTTCTTGGACTCCTAGGCTTCCGAAGTCGTAGTTGTGCTCCCAAGCAGAGTGCTGGGGAAGTTTGAATGAAATAAAGGGAGCCAACTTGTATGGACATATTCAGAAAAGGCTTCATGAAATACTTGGGAACTGAGCTGGGTATTATTTCACATTAAGTCTGGATGCC
Organism: Zapus hudsonius; assembly: GCA_004024765.1. NCBI lineage: Eukaryota > Metazoa > Chordata > Mammalia > Rodentia > Dipodidae > Zapus > Zapus hudsonius. Next base: position 12,035 of record PVHP010033485.1, read on the forward strand.
CTTTTTTGGGGAGGAAGATCATACCACACAGCACAACCCTTCTATGATTTGAATGGTGGAAATGGACATGTAACAAAAAGGAATAAAAAAAGATTCCTGTACCAATGGCCCATAGAAAGTTATCATGCAGTTCTTAAATCATTTTGGTAAGTACTAAGAGCTTGCTGCTCACCAAACTACGCAGCTTCAATAAAGCATGAGACAGATTTCTTTCTTATGAGGTGTTCTTTTGGCTGCTTTATAAGCAAAATAATGCTGTAAGTTTTGTGAAACCAAATCTTCTCTTACCCTGACACTTTGCATATGAAGCTCTATGTCACTTGGGGTACAAGAATTTTAAGTCCAGATGTAAGCTGCGATTCTAGAGAGCTGGTATCCTATCTCACCTCCCAGCACTGCAAAATGCCAGGTACTTCATGGATTCATAGTGATTGAATTAATTTATATTCAGTTTGCATTTGTGGTTTCATGTTCTATAACATTCTGTTTTTTAAGTGCGTTGAAGGCTGGAGAGATGGCTCAGTGGTTAAAGGTGCTTGTTTGCAAAGCCTGATGACCTTGGTTCGATTCCCCCCTGCCTGCATTTGAGTCCTCAGTACCCTTGTAAACCCCAATGCACAAAGCAGTACATGCATCTGAAGTTCATTTGCAGCGCAAGAGGCCCTGACATGTACCTTTTCATTCTCTCTCTCTCCCTCTGCTTGCAAATAAATAAAAATAAGAAAACAATTGTGAGCTAATCATACATAATAATTTGGCCGTTACCTGTTACTCATGACACCTCAGTGTATATTATGAAAGGCTGCAAGGACATCTACTAACAACAAACCTGTCAGGACACTTTGGTGAGGGTATAGGTAATTCCACCAGTGTATAGGCCAGCCAGGGATTTGATAGCTATTTTGGGACCCAAGTGACAATACAAATGTCCTTTGGTTTCTCTGTTTACTTCAAATAAATTTTACCCATTTTCAGTATAAATCTATCAGAAACACAAACTTTGACACCATTATTTTGTCTCTCTGTTGTCTCTGTGTGTGTGTGAGAGAGAGAGAGAGAGAGAGGTTGTTTACACATCTCTTTCTCTGTGTTTTCTGACTTGACACAATAATGCAGTGTATTTAAAACTGACTTTTCTTAGGAATTCATAAAGAACTCAGCCTAACAAAGTACATTGACTTAGGTCCCTAGCTTTCATAATTAAATTGGAATTGTCAATTATTTAAGCTAGCAGATAAAATATTATACCCAATTAAAATAGAATTTCAGATAAACAGCAAATGTCATATTAGTATAAGTAGTTATCATAATATTTGGGACCCAGACCAACTCACACTAAAGAAGTTTATTCATTCTTCATCTAAAGTTTAAATATACCTGGATTTCTCAGGTTTTGAGGTTTTTATTTGCTTCTCTCTTTCTCCTTTTTAGCATACCTGGGAACCAAATAGTGTGGAAAATACTGTACTTTTCACAGTTCCAAAGCTAATTCTATTAAAATTGGGTCTTGAGTTTTTTTCTTCTCAATCAAATCAACATTTCAAATGTAATCCAAAGAAATATCATACAATATATTTCATAGTTGCATAATTAACCATTTCATATACAGAAAAAAATGGGGAACTTTTTCATGAATCAAGTTAAGCATGTTAATATTTTCATCTATAAATCCGTATTTCCTTGTTAGTCTCTTAGCTCAGTGGACAGGGACAGTCTCACAAGTACTGTTTCCAATATCTTTAGATGGGATATGACTTTACAAGTTTATTGTCATCATTTTATTTTTTCTAAAGTTATCAAACCACTATATTTCTTATTATATGACCATCTAATTCGGGTCCTAGCCAAAATAAGATTTAAAAAAGAAGAAGCATGAGGAGCAGTTCTGAAAACTTTACCACAGGGATTTTAGATAAGGGAAAAGTGGGACCTATGATTTCTTTGATGACCCTAACATGCGGGATGTGGCAGAGGAGAAGAAATGGCCTGTGAAGGTGGTGCCATCTGGTCTCAAGGAAAAATTCCAGAAGAACGAGGAGGTAGCCCCCAGAGTGGCACCAGAAGTTCTAGAAACAGGCATGATGACACTGAGAATGAGACTGTGCGTGAGCAGCTGCGGAAAAGCCAGGACCTGGGGAACGTGACTCATTCCAGCACAAATCCTCTGGGCCAGGTACCATGGGAACAGCTGATCCTCCACAAACATGTGCTGATGCGTGGGGCCGCGATGGGTCCTGACTTGCTGTCTGGATATTATGAGCAAGGTGAAGGGTAACCCAGGGGACCAGGCCAGCAGCATGGAGCTACAAATCCCAGCTGTAAATTCTAAAGGGACGCCTGGGCTTGACGATCCCCTGTGACCTCCAGCTCATACGTCTACTGATCTCTGCTTAAAAGGCTTGGAACTATCTTCAAGTCATTTGGTTCCCATAAATAGAATAGTCTCTTCAACTGTGACATGAGGAAGATGCAAACATAGTTAATGCAATGGTGTTCAGCCTTTTACTGTCTGAAAGGAGTCTGAAAGGAGGGGCGGTGCGGGGAGGAGAGGAATATATGTATAAAGTCTTTGATGTATTTTTTAAAAACAAAAAAACAAAGAAGTGTTCATAACTGGGAGAAACTCGCTGAACATTAATGTGGAAATGTGATAAATTGGGCCATTCAGGCACATTCCTTATTGCTCATTAAAACACGGAAAACATAATTAGGAAGCTCATTTGGTGGGATCTTTAAGTGGTTGCTGAGGGAATACATTGCAATTTGTTTTATATGCCTGGCTTCAGATGTTATGAAATATTTGGTAAACAAACATATATTCTGTAGCACTTACAGCACATGCTTCCAAGTTCGTCTGGCTCCTGAATTTGGTGATCCAATGAGGGTCAAATTTCATTGAAATTCTGCAAAAGAAAGCCATGGGTAAGGTAGAGGAGAAAGAAGTAGAAGCAAGCAATACACTAGATTATGTGGAGTTTCATAAACTTTTCATTTTGGAAAACACTGGGTATTTATTAGGAATTTTGCTGATGTTTTCTTAGTACTCTGTGAAGTAAACCCCAGAAGCAGACATGGGAATCTAGGAAGAAAGGAAAACTCAGTTTCCTTCATTTTCCCTGTCAAGAGTAGCCAGTCAGGTGACCAGAGCTCCCCATGCCTGAGCTGGGTCACATGCTTCAGCTTCAAGATGCTTCAGAAAATCACAGGGGAGGGGAAAGCCATCCCTTCAGCATTTCAGCCGCTAAAGGGGAACACAGTGCAACAACCATCATGACTAACATTGGCTTTCATCGTGTTTCCTTCTTGGTTCAAAGAAAACTATTTACATGGAACTGGACACTGACGTTGGAGATCCCAGCAGAAATTTTTCCTGACATGAGCCAAAACTTCAGGACTCTTGTCTTTGCATTCACTAGCCTTTATGGCAAAATGCCACTTTTTTGTGTGTATATAATCTTGTGTGTGTATAATGTACTGTGTGTGCATGTATAATGTGGTGTGTGTGTGTGTGTGTGTGTGTGTGTGTCTGTGTCTGTGTTGCATGCAGGACTCTATGTGTTCACTTGAAGTGGGGTGTGCTTGCTTGCCATGGTCAGAGTGGGAAGTCTAGTGTCCTGTTCCACCATTCTCCTGCCCATTCTTATGTATCAGAGTCTCCTAATTATTCCAGAGCTTGGGCTTGTTTTATTTTTTTTTTCCTATGGGCTTTGGCAAAACCTGTGATTTCCTCCTGGGGTTACCTGTGTGTGTTCATGACCATCTCTTTTATGTGGGTTTGAAGATTCAGACTTGGACCTCATGGCCTCAAGTTTGCTTCACATGGGACATGCACTTGTCCACCGAGTCATCTTCCAGCCTACAGAATGTGTTTTTAAAGTGCCATGTTTTCTTCACAAATAACTAAAATAAAAAAAGAATGTGGTGATATTACTACCAACTCTGTGGAAATAAAAAGGATTAGAAAATATAATGAATGTTTGCTGGTAACAAAATCTATAACTCAATGCAATGTACAAATTTCTAAAATATATGAAGACTACATCCCAAGAAAGAGAACATGTGAAGAGATCTTAAACTAGGAAGAAAACTGAATACATAATAAAAAATGGTAACAATGATAAAGATTCTGGATCTTATGGTTTCATCGGTGACCGTACCAATCTTACAAAGAAAAATGAACATAAGTTAATTATCCACAACTCTGCCAAAAAAGGTAAAGAAGAGGGAATACCTTCTTTAAAATATGTATTTATTTCAGAAAAGAGAGAGAGAGGGAGAGGGAGAGAGAGAGAAAGAGAGAGAGAATATTAATGGGTGTTCCAGGGCCTCCTAATCCTACAAAAGAACTCCAGACACATGTGTCACTTTGTACATCTGGATTTACACCGGTACTGGGTACTGGGGAATCAAACCCAGGTCATCCAGCCTGACAAGATAGTCTTAACTTGTTCTGTGACACCAACATTTCCATTGTATTAAAATCATCTCAAGCCCTAGAGGAAAATCAAAACACATACCTACAGAATATATGAACATTCAGGCAAAAATCCTCAACAGAATATGAAAACTTTGAATTCAGCAGCATATTGAGGTTGTAAAATAACATATCTAATTGGGATATAATTAGTGCAACACATATTTATAGGATGAAAGAATAAAAATGACTCTTTAGATATAGAAAAAAGCATTTTACAAAACCTATGACCCTTTCATGACTAAACATTCAGGACATTACAACTAAAGGAAATAATTTTATCGGGCTGGAGAGATGGCTCAGTGGTTAAGGCACTTGCCTCCAGTGCCTAAGGCCCTGGGTTCAATCCCCCAGGACCCACATACGCCAGACCCACAAGGTGGTGGCCCTGGTGTTCTCTCTCTCTCTCTCTCTCTCTCTCTCTCTCTCTCTCTCTCTCTCTCTCTCTCTCTCTGCTTGAATAAATAAAATATTTTTAAAAAATAATAATTTTATCATAATAAGTAACTCATATGAAAAATCTACATATAATATACTCAAAAACAAAAGGCTGAATGCTTGGGAATGAACCATCAGTCAGAAATAATAATTTGAGCAAGAGAGAAAGCTGAATATAAAATTAATGTTAAAATATTTGAATTTATATAAACTAGTAATAAATCAGAGAAAATCAAGAATGTAATCCAATTCATAATATCATCATGAAGAATAAAATAATTAGGACTTAACCTACATGGCAACAGACTGGCACACAATATCCATGAAGCACTGCTATGAAAGATTATGAATGAAAAGATATCCTGTATTTATGGACTAGAACTCAATATCAAGATGCAAATGCTGCTCAAGACAATTTACAGACTCAGTTCAGTGTCTGTCATACTACATACTACAAAGCCATAGTAACTAAAACAGCATGGTACTGGCAGAAAAACAGACAGATAGAGCACTGGAATAGAATTGAAGACCCAGCCTTTAATGCAAATAACTTCAGTCTTTGACAAGGGTGCCAACAATGTATGCTGGGCTAAAGACAGCATCTTCAACACATGGTGCTGGACAAATTGGATAAACACGTGTAAAAAATGAAAATAGATCCACTCCTTTCACCATGCACTAAAATCAACTCCAAATGGATCAGAGACCTCAATATTAACCATGTAACCCTAAATACCCTGGAATAAAAAATAGGAGGAACCCTACATGAGATAGGAGTAGGGAATTACTTCCTGAGCAAATCTCCAGTAGCCCAGGAAGTGCAACATTCACTTAACCAATGGGACCTGATCAGGCTCAAAAGCTTCTGTACAGATAAAAACACCATACTCAGAGCCAATAGACCCCCAGGGAGATGATTTTTTTGCCAGCTACATTTCAGACAGAGGTCTAATTTCCAGAACCTACAGATAACTCAAAAAAATTAATAACAAAAACTCAAACTTCCCCCTCACAAAATGGGGCACTGATCTCAACAGAGAATTCACAGAGGAGGAAACACATATGGCCTTTACTCACATGAGAAAGTGCTCAGCATCCTTAAGTACAGGGAAATGCAAATAAAAATCACAATGAGATTCCACCTTACTCCAGTCAGAATGGCAATCATAAAGAAAACCAACAACAATAATTGCTGGCGAAGATGCAGCAGAAAAGGAACCCTCATTCACTGCTGGTGGGATTGTAAACTTGTTCAACCGCTTTGGAAAGCAGTGTGGAGACTCCTAGACAGAATGAATGTAGAACTATCAATGGACCCAGCTATCCCTCTACTAGGCATCTACCCACAAGATGTCACATCTCAGGATAGAATGATTTGTTTGTGCTATGTTTATAGCAGCTCAATTCATAATAGCCAAGAATTGGAATCAACCAAAATGCCCTGCCATAGAAGAGTGGATAACAAAACTATGGTATATTTACAAGATGAATTCTACTCAGCTGAAAGGAAAAATGACATATTGAAATTTAGAGAAAAATGGTCTGACTTGGAGCAGATCTTACTAAGTGAACTCTCAAAAGAACAGAGAGCCAAACACCACATATTCTACCTCATATGCGGTCCTTAACCAGGCTAACCATAACCTCTATGCAGACTAGTAGAAAGAAGTGAGAGGTTATGGATAAGGGGTAAGGGATGGGGGGAGGGGAACGACTTCAGCATAAAGCTAAACCAAAATGGGTTCAAAATCACAAAATCCTCACTTGCATACTGTAACCTTATGAGCAAGAAGTGGGTGTTGTCTGGTAAGAGGGGTGGTGAATAGAAGGGGAGAGAGTCTAAGTCTGTGAAAATTGATCAGTCTGGCAACTCCTGGTCCCAGTCACTGGCTCCTTCCCTCACTGAGCTATTGACCAAAGTGACCCATGAGATTCCAAAAACAAGACAGAATTCTGTCACAGCTCTTGAATGCCCACCCCAGGCCTGAGGCAGGATCCTGTTGCTAAAGAAACTACAGAAAACCATCTACCAGCATCGAGAAACCCTTCGAGATCCAGAATGGTAACCAGCCCCCAGATGGTAGTGAGTGCAGAGCTGGAAGGCACTGTATAAGCTGCCAGGGGAAGCTGATCGACGGCTGGAGTAAACAGAGACCACTTGCAAGAAAGACAGTCTGCTGCCAGGAATAGGCTGACCACACCTCTAACTAGGAGAAAACAATGAACCAAGAAAGGAGCACTTGTGCAATGGAGGAGCCAAAGCCTGTGGGAGGCAATCAACAGCTTTTAAATTAGGCCAAATTATCCACTTAGTGAGGGGGAGCCCCTAACTGGAACTGGGGACTTAGGGTGATATGCACTTGGAGCCAGTCTCTTGGGCCTCCAAGGAAAGATGCACTATTTGAGAGCGATTGACAGAAAGGCTACTAAAACTAGAATCTAGCTAATTCAGAAAAGTATATCTCAGTTAACCTATACTGATCTCACTCTCTGATGGAGATTCTGTTTGTATCTTTAAGAATGCAGCGAGAGAGCTGTGGCTCATCCAACCCTACCAAGGACCTGCAGGCCGATAGCTGACATCCTGACAAGAGATGAGTCACCCCAGGCATACCATGGAGGATCTGTATGGAACCCTGCAGAGAATGATGGGATGAA
>PVHP010033486.1:9589-19725 GCA_004024765.1 Zapus hudsonius
TATATATATATATATATATATATATATATATATATATATATATATATATATATATATATATATATATATATATTGGTGTTTTTGGAGGTAGAGTCTCACCGAAACCCAGGCTAAACTAGGACTGACTCACTCTGTAGTCCCCAAAGCTGTCCTTGAACTCACAGTGATCCTCCTCCCTCTGCTTCCTGAGTGCTGGGATTAAAGATGTGTGCCACTATAACCAGCTCAGGAAGCCTAAATTATCACCTGACCAAAGCTTCTCATATTGGGATGGTCTGGAGGACATTGCTGAATGTTTGACCTTAAGAAGAGAGCCCAGCCTTGATCAGGGAAGACCAGGATAATTTAGCAATAATAGCTTCCTTTATTGTGTGCCTATTGCTTGGCAGAAGTGGTGGCTAAGAGGCTTTCAATATATGATCTTCCTCATATCTGTCTACAACCTGTAAGACAGTAACACAGCTCCCAGTGTGCAGATTAGAAAACAGAAGTTCACAGAGGTAAAGGATGTGTCCAGGTCCCCCAGCAGGAAATGGCCAAGCCAGAGTCTAAACCCAAGGTTGCCTGGTTCCTGAGCTCTGCTATTGGCCCTACAGTTCCCACACACACGCTCGGAAATTAGAGGTACAGTCCCTGCAAGCCCTCTGTACAGTGAGGTTCCTTTCATCTGTCACTTTCACAACAGAAATTTATATTAAACCCAAACAACTCTAAAACTGGAGTTAATTATCTTCCGCTCCAGTACAGTTAATAACTACTCTCAACTGGCTCTTATGCCTGGCAGCTGCTGGCTCCCAGATGGAGTTTTGGTAAATGATTGAGTCTGTTGGTCTGCTGATCTGTGATGCTAGATACCGGATAAATTGCTTTTCTGAGAATCTTCAGGCATACTTCAATTTCGGGGTCCATTTTATAGACTTCTTATTAGGTACTTGGCCTGAACCTATTTCTTTGCTGTCAAATAAATTTTACTCACCGAATGGTTGTTGCATTATTAAAGCTTAAACATAAACCTTTTATCCACAGTCTGGTTCAGATGGTGGAGTTCTTCTTACCTAGCATGCAGGAAGTCTTGGGCTCCTGATGGCCTGGGTTCGATCCTTTGCACTGCACAAACTGAGTGTGGTCGTGCATTCCTGTAATCCTAGCACTTGGGAGATGGAGGAAAGGCTGATCAGAGAAGTTCAAGGTCATCTTTGAGTTCCAGGCCAGCCTAGGATACCTGAGACCCTGTCTCAAAAAAGTTATGTTTTGGTTTTATTCATGGAGTTGCTTTTTCTTGGCAGTTTTTTCTATTACTGTCTTATTTGATTAAAGGAAAGTATAACATTATTACCCATTATTCCTCACCCTTCTTCTCAAACATGCATAGACAGATGTGCACATATACAGGGTGTTTAACTTTGCATAAGTACCCTGCAATTAACTCTTAGGATGTCAGGGATAGCCCTCCATCTGCTCTCAATCTCATTTTCAAAATTCTTTTTCACTTATTACAAGGATTCTCTGATTGGGAAATTATTTTCAGTTTAGATATCACAGACTGGAGTTTAAGGCAATATATCTCTTTGGTATCAAATAAAAGGTGCTTAGATCACATGAAAATATATGAATATGGAAAAAGAGCAGTTATGTTAATATATGCCTTCCCCCCTTCCATAATGAAACACTTTGACCATTTTTAGAGAGAAAATATCACCCATTTCGGCAAAATTATTGTGGGCCTAAATGCTGTGAAAGCTTATAGCATTTCTTCTTCCCATGCTGTACTTCTTGCACAACTGCAGAGCCTATAATGTGTGAGAAAAACGTTTTATTCCTGAATAAACAGCACAATTTACTTCAGTTTCTGTTTCTCCCACTCTGGCTTACATGGAATTGGTGCCACATCCCTTATTATGAAGGTACTTATGTTTGACCAGCAGTGATAACCTCATAAGATTATAAATAATTTATCTTGTTTTTATACTTTTCATTTTGTCCACACAGTTTGATTATCCTACTCTTATAAAGAAATAATATACTGTATAAGAGATGATTTTTAAGTTAATCTGGTGTTAGGGCCATTTGATACAATCGTTAACTTTGTATTATCATGTTTCTCTCCCTGGTATGTTATTTTCTAAATTTCAGAAGAAATGGCTACATGGTGTGTTCTTCAGGACTTTAATAAACTATTTTTTGTCCCGGTTGTCATGTTGCTAGAGTCCTCCCTCTGGTTTGCTTTTCCAGACTTCTTCCAGGCATTCAGAGCATTTGGTGGCTTTTACTAAACATGTTTCTTGTTTCGCAGGACTCCATGTGACTGGTAATTATGGCATCAAGGCCCAGTGAAAAGAAGCCTGGGCTTCTTTTATGTTCTTTTATGCTCTTTTATGTTCAATGAGAGATAGATTATTGGACCTCTTGACACTGGGCTAGAAGTGGCTAGGTAAACTGATCCATCCCATTTCTAGATCCACTCATTCATCTACTCAAGACTTTTCACTCATGAATGGGTGCTTCTAGAAGGTCCCTGGGTGCCAGCCATCATGTACTAGGACTGAAAGGGACAAGAAAATACAGTCCCTGTTCACATGGAGCTTACTCTGTTTAGGGGAAAAGATGACCAGGCTACTGTTTTCCATTGTGACGAAAGCCAGGGGAAGGCACAGGGAAACATGCCTGACCCATATTTGGGAGGCAAGGAGAGCTTCCTGAAAGCTGGTCTAATCTTCGATCTGAAGAATGAGTAAGAGGGAGGCAAAGGCAGGGTCAGGAGAGGTGGAGGAGGACAGAGCACAGGACAGACCCAGCCTACGGAAGACCCAGGGAGAGAACAGGGCCCTAAGGCTCCCAGGAGGAGCATTGAATTCAAGGTTAGGAGAGGTCCCTAAGGCTGTGGCCAGGTACTTTAAGTATGTTCTGATGGCAGTGGAAAGCCCTTAGAGGGCCCAGAACAGGAGGCTTTAATCACATTTGTGCCTTGAAAGGACCACTGTGGCTACTCAGTGTTCGGGATGGATGGGATTATCATAAATAACTGTTGAAGCAGATGTGTGCCTGTTTCTTTTTTTCCCACTAATAAATTCTAGTGAATATAACTTCATAACTTTCTCCTGTCAGTTTCATCTGCCAAGGCTTAAAGGAAGGAGTGTGACTTGAAGAATCCTGTAGACCATTCCATTTCTCATGCTATAATTGTTTACATCCCGGAGTGTTTCAAACACACAAGTGGAAAATAATATACACTATCCAGATAGAACTGATGTACATATTCACTCCAAAGGCTTTGAGTCTCTCTTTTTTTTTAATTAAAGAAAACATTACAGGTACCTCCATATATTTTTTAAATGTTTTCCTCTCCAGCATTAAGAAGTACCTTGAAGTTATTAAGAATTAATCCTATTGATAGATGATAGGTAGGTTGATAGAAGATAGATGAGATTGGTTCCTGCCTCAACCTCCGAAATGTCTGGAATGTGTATCACTCTATGTGGTTTCCCTATGATTTTAAAGTATCTCTAGCTCTATCTATATATGAATCCATAGAGCATAATGTTAAGTTTTATAGTTCTCCTTTTTAGCTTATCTCACTTAAAAAAACATAATTATTTGACAGAGAGAGAGAGAGAGAGAGAGAGAAAGAGAGAAAGAATGACTGAATATGGGCACTCTAGGGCCTCTTGACACTGCAAATGAATTCCAGACACATGGACCACTTTGGACCACTTTGTGTATCTGGCTTTATGTGGGTACTGGGAATGAAAGCCCGGGCCATCAGGTTCTGCAAGGAAGCACCTTTTACTGCTGAGCCCCCTGTCCAGCTCTGCATGACTTGGAGACATATCTGTATTGACAGTGGAGAGAATGTAGTTTGTATATTTTCACTTGATATTGATATTGTTTGCATGTTCTTGTGTAGGTAGGCATTATTTACATGATCATGTTAATAGATTCTTTTGTGGTGTGATGTTTCCTTACCCAGGGGCCTGCTCCCAGCTAGGGCAATGTGTGCTTTCTACTTGTAGCTCTACCACCTTGCAAAGCACCCCAAGCCCATCCACCCACATGTATAGTTTGCCTTTTATTTTATTTAGAAAAATCCATGCCTTACCACCTGTCTGGAGCTGCATTCTATGCTTGAAGTGCTATCTCTTCCCATGGAGACATAAAGTTAGTTTGGGGAAAGTCAGGGCAAATGTGGCTTTAGTTCAAGAAGAAGGAGTTAGCCTCTACCAGGCTTGTTTTTGCTTTTAGCCCATTTTACTGCTTTTGACACTGAGATCCCAGTTAGCAACATGTGGACACTGGTTTGAATCTAACAGTAGCATTGCCCGAGGCGCCTGCTTTCAGACTGACTGGGAGTGAGGGGGCACCACACAAAAGCCTTCTGTTGGATTCAGCCCATAATGGAGAAAGCTCTAGTGAGAAGGAAGAAATTCACCGGTGAGGGAACAGGGTGGACGAGAAGTAAGAGGGAATGTGGTTGACAAAAGGCTGTGCCCCTGGGAAAAGATAGGTGTGAGCGTGCCAAAGAGAGAGCCATCATTATCTAAAATCCCCGCTAGACATGATCATTTTGGCCGATACAAGTTTCCGATCCTTCCAGAATAAGTTGAAACTGTTCTGAGCACCTGCCATAGGATGCCAGGCCTCTAAGAGGGGACATGCAGCCTCGTAATTCCTACATCATGCAGGCTGCACCTCCCTTCGTTGCCTGGACTGGGTAAGCAAGGGGTGTTCTGTGCTACTTTGTGGGTGTGTCACAAGCACTTCTGAGGTGTTCTAGCAGTCTGTGTCTCTCCATAATTTGGTACAATTGTGTTGGGAATACTGGATCGTGACATTTGCTGTGCTGAGTTAGGTGGTGTGCTCTCTTCCACTCTATTAGAGCTAACTACATGAAGAGTCTCTCTTTGGCCTGATGTTCAGCCTGGGGGGTGGGTATAGGAGACTAGTGGAAAAATCCTCTGCCACCTTGCCATCTAGCCTCAGGCTCACATAGAACAGGAGATAGCACACCAAGCGTGAGGCAGAGATGGCTGCCAGGTAATCATCACAGATGGTGACCTGCCTCGCCAGAAGCCAGTCTGCATGTAGACAGGCCTGTGCACTGGCTTGAAGATCTCTTCCCATTCAGACCAGTTGGCACAATAGACTGGAAATCTGATTTAGAAGTAAAGCTGCTCAATCAGCGGTGAGAACCATAAGGATGCACCTCAGAAGCCATGAGCACACACAGACTGTAGGAAGGCAGGAGCTGTGATCATTTAGAAGAATCAAGAGGCAGAGAAAAGATACAAAGCACCAGGTATGCTTGAATAGCAGACCCCACAGTGAAGGTCCAGACTGGCTTCTGAGCATCCGGGGTCAGGCTGTCATGACCTAGTAGTACCTTTCATGGCTGGTAAAAGCGATGAAACCACATGCATGTGTACAGTGTGACTCAGGGCATAGCAGGCAGCCCCGTGTGTGCTTGCTTCCATCCTTCCTTCCTAAGTCCTGTGGGCGTGGCTTCTGCACACGCAAAGGTCTAGTTCATCACTGAACACCACTAAATCCTCCCCTCCAGAAACTGTGACGTTATCGTTATTTCCCCAGAATGTGAACACATCTAAGTGTAGAGAATGTTCTCTGCCCTTACTTTACTAATCAGGGTGTCCTCTGAGATTTTTTTTGTTTTGAGGCAGGATCTCACTCTGTAGCCTAGGCTGGCCTTGAACACGTGGTGATTCTCCTGCCTCAGACTCCCGAGTGCTGGGATTTAAGGAGTGAGCCTCCTTACTGGCTTTTCCCTCTACCTCTAGCTCTCCAGGCTGTTTGCTGTTCAAATAGCTCAGAAAAGCTAGTCTGGCATGACTTGTCAAGGCGTCAGGAGAACTGTGTTCTAGTACTAAGCTCTCTCGGATCTCCTTCCTCTTTACACAAATCTGAGTCCTGCTTCTTCTCTTGTTTGGACTAATGTGGAACTCATATGCTCTTTCTTCATCACACTCTTGAAAGCACAACTCCTGTTACTCACACTGTCCTGTACGTTTCTGTTCCTCTCAACTAGCAACCGGGTGATGGCAGTCAAAATGCTCAGTGCTAGGTACAAGTTTTAACCAAATACAAAACTCCCAAACTTGGATGCCACGAGACTAGCTAACTTCAGTTATGCCCGATTCAGCTGTGCTCTGGGTGTGGAATTGTGACTGACCAAGATGCATGGCGCTACTTCTGTCTATCACTTCCCTGTGCTGGTGATTCAGCATCAGATTTGAACCAGAGTGAGTAGAAATTCATTTTATTTCCTATAGTTACAACTGTCAGTCTTTCTTCTTCCAGTTCTCCTTTTTGACCTAATTAATTAAATACAACTTGGATGCTTAGAAAAGATAAAGCTGGGCTCATATACAAGCAATCCATGTAAACACAATGCCTGGAAATGAATGCTTATAGAAAAAGTCTAAGGAAACATTTGGGTCCTGAGTTGAGAGAGAGGCAGAAGAGAGAGAGAGAGAGAGAGAGAGAGAGAGAGAGAGAGAGAGAGAGAGAGAGAGAAGGTAGCAGGCAGGTGTGGGAAGGCAGAGTTGTTCATCTGTGCAGGCATCAGGCCCCAAAGGCAGGTATAGGCTGGGAGCTGAGCTGGCCTGAAATACAGCCAGAGAACAGTCTGGAGCAACCACAAGGGAATGTTCCTGGGACCACTGCACACAGAGGTTCTGAGGTGGCCTTCCCTGTGTGGAAAGGTGAGGGTGACTCAAGGTTGGAGGTTAATAGCAAATACTTCTCAAGTTTTTTATGCTGTTTGTTACAAATGAAAGACAATTTAATGGACTTTATTTTTAAAATTTTTGAAAAATTATTTGTAAGGAGAGAGAGAGAGAGAGAGAGAGAGAGAGAGAGAGAGAGAGAGAGAGAGAAAGGGAGGGAGGGAGGGAGGGAGGGAGAGAGGTAGCAGGGCCTTTTGCCACTACAGATAAACTCCAAATGGGCATCTAGCTTTATGTGGGTACTGGGGAATCAAACCTGAGCTGACAGGCTTTGCAAGCAAGAGCCTTTAATCACTGAGCAATCCCCCCAACCCAGCTTAATGGACTTTAATATGCTCACTGCTTACAACCTTCCACCCATCAGTTTATACAGGGAGAAATGTTCACTTCCTATGGCTTCCTCTCTCGCGTGGGATTTTAGTTTTTGGCATGAGTCTGTTATAACTGGAAGGACTTGGTGGATAGGAGTCTGCCACAGGAACTCTGGGAGAATTTGGTGGATCAGTGTTCTATGACAGACTTTTCCTAGACCTTCTCTGAGCACGTATGAATCCAGATAACTTCTACTTTCAACCCATCCTCTTGTCGATCTTACAGGGCCTGAATTTTCAGAACATTCCTTTTGAAATTGCGCATGATATTTCTCACTTGGATATCTCTGCCTCTCAGTCGCTTGTGTAGAACGTGGCTTAATTCCTGATGCTCAGTCCTGTGAGCTCAGCATGGCACCTCCCCGTGTCCTGGACTTCTTTGTGGTCTGTCTTTGATCCCTTCCGCTGAGAACCTCACCAAGCCCAAGAAGAAACCCAGTGGCAGTCAGCATCTTTCTTGCTTTGCAACTGTATTAAATGTATTCATGAGGAGTGAAGCAGAAGATGGGCCCCCTCAGCCATGATCAGTCCTCAGCCATTTTCCCCCATATAGCTACCCTTTCTCCAGGGCACCTTCAAACCACCCAGGGAACTTGGAATTTGACACCTTCTGAAGCCCTAGGTGGTCTTCTGCCCACATACATTCCAAACATCAGCATGCACCTACACCCCACATTAAGTGTAATTTTTTTTGCTGCAGGCAGTAATCAGCATGCTTATAATTTTCTTTCTGAAGTCATTTGACTAGCTCAGGCTGACCTGAAACTCACTCTGTAACTCTGCGCTGACCTTGAACTCACAACAATCCTCCTACCTCAGCCTCACAAGTGCTAGGATTCAAGGTGTGTGTCACTATGCCTGGCTTGGCTCAGGTTTTTAGGAGCTTTACAGTTAAGAGTTCTTAAAATATAAGACCTTTGTCCTATCAGTTTTTATATATAATATTACTTTTCATTTTTCATATTTACTAAATCTGATATCCACACAAATGCCTGATATTCACTATAAATAAAGATAAAATGATAGGACCACTTAGTTGGACAAAGATGGGTTATGTTAGGATACTAATAAAATATTTGTGAATAACAGATTTAACAATTAAAGGAAACATTGTTTATGTGCAGACATTTACTTAAATCTTGACAAATTTTCTGTTTGTTTTCCTTTGTACTTTGGAGACAGTAATCTATTCTAAGGCATCACGTCGTCATGTGAGAGATGTTTCACCGCAGGTCCTTGTCTGTGTTCAAGGCAAGACTCCCCCGCCCTCACCCAGAAAACAGCCCAGTACTCACCTTGAATGCATTGCTTGCCAGGAGCAGCCCCACCAAGCTAACTTCTCTTTCCTCGTACCTTCTGGCATTAAAACAATACGGCTGTCTTTGTCTCATTACACATTTAAAAATTTTTCATTTGTTTATTTGAAAGAAAGAAGCAGACACCCCCCACACACACACAGTGTAAATAGGGTGCTCTAGGACCTCCTGCCACTGCAACTGAACACCAGACTCATGTACCACTTTCTACATCTGGCTTAATGGGGAATTGAACCTGGGCCATCGGGGTTTGCAAGCAAGCACCTTTAACCCATGAGCCATCTCTCCAGCCCTGCATATTTTTTTTAAAGCGTACCCAAGTTTAAAGACAGCCACATGCATTCTCACGAAGGGTTATTCATCAGGAACCTCAAGCAACCTTTGCAGACTGCTTTTTTTGGAGGGGATTTGGTTTGAACTAGAAAGGGCGAGAAAAGGTCCTGGCAGGGACCAGCATGGACAACCGTATGGAGATGGGAGCTGAGATATGGCCTGCCCAGGTCCAAAGGGTTTCCGAAGCCACCATGACACTTCAGACCTTCCTTCATCGACCACTGACAAGAACTAACATTCCAGAGACTGCCTCAAATAACAGACTTAAAAACTAACCTAGGGAGAATACGATTGACTTCCTTTGTTTTCTTTCTCTTCTCCATCCTTCCAGGCCTGGAAAGTTCCTTTAACATTGGGATTTTCCTTAACAGCTGGGCAAATCCAGATATTTAATAAGCCCCAGAGGAGATTTGGTATAAGTAGAATTGGCAGAACAAACTTCCTGATGTTATTTTAAGTTTGGAATGACCACTAGGGCTCCCTGTGCTTTGTGTTTGATTACCCGGTACTGTAATGTTAGGTCTCCTCAGCTAGATGATAAGGCTGAGCATGGTGGAAATTACAGGTTGGGAATCACGGTGTGCTCTAGTGTGAGCAGTGAAACATGCACGTTACAGGGTGGGAATCACGGTGTGCTATAGTGTGAGCAGTCCATTCATGTTGTAAAAGTTTGTTTTTATTTATTTGTCCTGTTTTCAACTTTACATTTTATTTTTTTTTCACTCACAGAGTGAACTTTTATTTACAATACACAATTTATAATCTATTGTATTTGATTTACATTTTATTTATTATGCTTTTAGTCCTTATTTGTTTGTTCCACTTTTCCTCCTGTTTACTGGATTCTTAGCATTTTCTTTTTCTTGTTTTTTTTCTTTTTGACATGCGTATGTGCTTTAAAAAAGTCATCAATTGAAAAAAATCAGATTTCCTATAAAACTGAAATTCCTGCTTTGTCTGAAAGTTGACAGCTGAGACATTTTCTTATGGTCAGCATGGTAACAGACTGTGAGAATGGCCTCTGTAGATGCATATACCCTCTATAGTTCACCCCTGCCTGACCACCCTGCTGTTTCATTCCCCCTGAAGACATCAGGTTCCATTTTCCTGAGCTGTTGCCTCCTTCTGCCTGACTGATGGCTCATGTATGTGACCTTTTTCTGTCCCAGGATACATAGCACTAAGCTGGAGCATTGAATTGACTTTGGTTTTTATTACTGATATATCTTAATTCACATCTGCTCGGTTCTCATTGGTTTGTGCTTGTCCATGCCTCCTGAGTTTCTGCTCCTTTTTTGTATTGAATTACTTGGGTTTGTTATCTCCATTTTTATTCTGAAGTACTCTGAATGTTGTGCTGCTCAGAATATAAATAAATA
>PVHP010033487.1:0-19624 GCA_004024765.1 Zapus hudsonius
AGAGAGAGAGAGAGAGAGAGAGAGAGAGAGAGAGAGAACACCAGGGCCACCACCTTGTGGGTCTGGCTTATGTGGGTCCTGGGGAAGTGGACCAGGGGCCTTAGGCACTGGAAGCAAGTGCCTTAACCTCTGAGCCATTTCTCCAGCCTTCTGTGTTCTTCTTGTTCTGTGATATGCCCATGTTCAGGTGAGAGATTGCTTTTACCCAGGTCCTCAGCAGAAGCAGAGACCTCGAATGAAATTGCGGCAATGATTGGTGAAGTTTTGACACGTGCTCTGTTCCTCTGGTGTCAGGAAGTGGGGGGGGGGGTGTTCAAACCTTCAGCAGCAGTAGCAGACTGGGGGCTGGACTGCCCTGGGACCCTGGGTCAGTGGTCACCATAGTGGGGCATACAGGCTGATGGGGGCCAAGGTGTTGCTCCCTCACCTGTCCTTGCCTAGGGTCTGGGATCCAAATGAGAAAGGGCTTATGCAAAGTTTGATGGCTTCATGTTCATCAAATGTGCATTTTATAGGTTGAAAGGTTAAGCTGAGAAACTGTAACCAACTCGGCCAAGGTCGCTCAGTTAAGAACTACCATTTCAGCTGATGTCTACCATAGTAGAGCAGGACACTATTATAAGATCCCCCAGCGTAACACCAACACTATGCTAAAAGCGCTACTCTGGAAATTTGGGGAAAAAATCAGAACCTAAAAGCTATGTTCGTAGTCCCAGGTATGACCTTGTTGTATGCTAACATTTCAAATTGAAAAAAATCTATTGAGTCTTTACCACTGAAACAATGCTGTATGTCATGTCTGGCCCATACAACTCTACTAATTCATTGTTTATTTGAACAATAATGAGCCAATTTACCAAGCAGAGAGTTACTGTTTCTACATACACTGTCATTTAATTCTCATAACAACCTCTACATACATCATCTGTCAACTTTTTAGTGTGTGTGTGTGTGTGTGTGTGTGTGTGTGTGTGTGTGTGTGTGTTGTGTGCCTGGAGTTCATACTGTGTGCAGATGTGTGGAAAGTTGAAGGTCAATATTAGATGTCTTCTCCGGTCCCTCCCACCTTATATTCTTTTTTTTTCTTTATTGTCCATAATGAGTTACATTGTTTAGTGGGCCAACCATAAGTTGTTATCCCCAATTCCCTGTTGCCCCCCTTCCCCATCCCCAGTCAGCTGGATATCCTCCTCCATGGGCCGTCTGGATCAGTCTTTGTGGTAGGGGACCATGGATAGCTCATTCTTCATTCAGCCGGGCTCTCATGACCCAAGTGTGTTGTTACTGAGGGTTGCCAAGTCTCTGATATTCTCCCCCACCACGGCTCTCACAATCTTTCCGTCCCCTCTTCCACTCAGTTCCCTGAGTCGTGGTGGGTGAGTATTGAGGCTGCTATGGTGTTGTGAGCTTAGGGGTTTTTGTGTCGAGATTCATTGGTTTCTGTCACACTGGCTTATCTTTTGTTGATTGAATGGCTTATATTCTTGAGAAAGGCTCTCTCACACAACCTAATGCTCATCATGTGGGCTAGGCTAGTTAGCCAGAAAGTTCTGGGCATCCTCCTATCTCCACCTCCCCAGCACTGCAATTACAAGTGTATGACACACACACACACCACCTGGCTTTTATGTGGGTGCTGGGGATCAGAACTTGGGTCATATTGCTTAAAAGGCAAGCATTTAACAGACTAAGCCACCTACCAGCCAACAACCTATGTTTCCATTTACGATCTCAAGTTCTCACTGAATCTTCAATCTTCTATACCAAACTGATCTAAAGTACCCCCACTTGAATTTTTTTAAGTGCCAGAATGTTCTTATCTTGGTGAAGAACATATGCAATAAACAGCTTTGCTTTTACCACTAGGACCAGAAATTTCTTTTGTGCTACATAGTAAAAAATCTGACAAAGGACAGCCTCAAGTTCATGTCTGATCCCATTTCCACCCAGGCACCTGTGTTCCACATTAGATGCTGACTCCACTCCCCCCGCAGGATTGGTACTGTTGCTCTGAGTCATTATCTAAATCTCTGTCTCGTTGATAAGGTCAGCCTGGCAAAGCCTTCCTGGGGCGGCTATCAAATAGGTCATTCTGGGTCACTCCTGCTTCTCTCCTGCTCTTGTTAATTAGAAGTTTTGATTTAGTTCAATTTTTTTTTCCTTTGGTTTAATTCACAACCCTCTTTTTTTTTTTTCTTTCAAACTTTTGACTGTGTGGTATTTTGAGCAGTCTTATGTATTTTTAATTTGCTTTGATCTATACAAAATTTCCCAGCAACTCTGAAGAAAGCAAAATGAGGCTGAACAATAAATTTATATATTTTTTTTTCTTAAATGTCTTGGGTTTTCTCCCCTTCCATTTTTAACAATAATACTGTATTTGGACAATGAACACTTTCAAATTTGCAACTGTAATCCTCCTTTCAATGCTGATAGAGTGAAATTAAGTAAATCAGGGCATTTATGGGTGGAACAAATCATGTGGGGAGGGGGACACAATTTATTCCTTCTCCTCCAGCATCAACCATTTATTCAACACATTCATTAACCTAAGGGTGCCTAAGGATGAGTATTTATATCTAGTGGAAACTTATAATTAACCATGAAGCCCTTCTTTAAATTTCTCACTTAAAATCTGTTTAATGGAAGTTTAAACAAACAGATCAAAGGGAAAGGGGAAATGATGAGGTAGAAATAGTGCATAGAATTTTACTTCGGAGATCCTTGGTCTTGAAGACTTAGATTCTTCTTCTAGACTCATGAGAGATCCAGATCTGTAGCAGAGTGTCCTCTTCCAAAGAAAAATCGACCCCCTTCAGATGGGTGCTCTGTTATCACAGCAGGGAGCCACTAGGTCTTTCTGATTCCATATAATTGTTTTACTTGTGTGTGTGTGTGTGTGTGTGTGTGTGTGTGTGCACCATAGGACTGGCAGAGGATGACCTCCAGGTGTTGGTCCTTGCCTTCTTCCTTGATTTTTCCTTCCTTCCCTCCTTCCTTCCCTCCTTCCTCCTTCCTTCCTTCTCTCCTTCCTTCATCCCTCCCTCCCTCCTTCCTTTCTTCCTTCTTTCTTCCTTCCTTTCTTTTCTCTCTCTCTCTTTAGACAGGGCTTCTTGTCATTTTGCTGCTAGGAAGACTAGGCTAACTGGCTTAAGAGCTTCCCAATTCCACCTCCCATTGCCTTGGCTGTTTGGAAATTCCAAATGCACATGCCCCTTTGCCTGAGGCTTTCCATGAGTGCTTGGGATCCAAACTCCCAATGGGCAGGCTTGCAGAGCAAGCACCTTAACCATGGAGCTATCTCCCCCAGCCCCAGATGACATATTAATTTTGTCAGACAATTAAAATCACTCATATATAAACTTTCTCTTTTCCTGAAATTTCTTCTTCAGTACTTTCAACAGAACAAAGCCAGCAACCTTAAATGTCTTTTTGTCCTAAAATCCTCAAAGAAAATTTTGCTAACTTCTGTTGAAAATAACAAGCAATGGTCATTTCTCTTTATCCTGACTTTGAAATGAGGTTTAAAAAGAAGAGTTTCCAGAGGATGATATAATTAGATGGTCTTTCTCTTTAATGATGAACCATTCATGTCCTTTGTTCTGGACATTTTCTTTCCTTTACTCATAGAATAAAATAGAATAAAAAGTAGATTGGGGGTATTTTAAAAGAAATTCTGGCTCTTTTTTCACAGGATCTCGATGATTTTATAATCCAATACCATAGAGAGTATTCTGTTAGCATTATACTTGAAATGGAAAAAAATGGTCCAAAAATGCTTGCATATGCCCAGGCATGCTCAAGTAACAAATGCACACAATAAGCCCAACGCAGCTCTATCCACACACACTCGGGTATATATTAAGCCAATGCCAAATGCATGTGTGGGTGGAATTACTTCTTGTAGCTTCTTACTATCTTGAGTCATAATGAGTTGACTGAATAATTGCGAAAGTTCCCAAGAGTTTCCTCAAACTTTATTGTATGTAAGAATTGCCTAGTGTTCCTCTTTAGACAGATGACTTGCCAAAGACCCCCAAAGCCACCTCAACACTGGCACATATGGCCGATAGATAATAACTGACAACCCTTCTACATTTAATATCTCATTGTTTCCAAAGCTGTTTATAACTTTTGGGGGTGTGTTAGTCAGCCATACCCTGCTGGGATGAATCTTCAAACCAGGCACAATTTGGGGGAGGAAATTATTTATTGAAACTACAGATTGAGGGGAAGTTCACAGGTTGGAGCAGAGAGAAAAAGCCATCACCTACACCACACACACAAAACATCAATCAGGCACAAGGGCCAAAGAGAATTTCTTCCCCTTTATATAGCCTTAGCATGGGGTCTTGCAACACTATCCCAGACTTAATGGCTTCCTGAGTCTCTGGAATTTCCTTCCTGCACTACCCACACAGGAAAGGATGTTTACTTCCAGCTTATTTGAGCCTCCTTACATCCTTCCCCCTACTGAGAGGCTGCCTTCCAGTGAACATCCTCAGAGACCCACCCAAGATTACTTGAAAAGTCAAGTTGACATCAAAACTTAACCATCACAGGGAGAAACCTGGGTTTTCAATTGGTCACTGTGTAGATGTGTTTCACAATACTGGGAACAGAAAGAAGCCAGAGCCTCAGACTTTCTGGGCTAGCCCTTCTTGTGAGTTTTGTTATTTGAAGAAATGATATGAATAAGTTGCCCAGGCTGACATCAAACTTGCAGTTCTCCTGCCTTGGCCTCCTAAGTAGCTGGGAATACAGGTTTACTCCTAAATAGCTGAGATTACACAATTGTACTATCAGGCATATTACACCAACCGTGCCCCATGGAAAACAGGGTCTGGAAAATGTTCTCCAACATTACAAACACATTGAAATGAACTACCCATCCATCCATCAAAACATGTCTAAGTATCCCCTTTGCTGATGGCTTCACAGGTTTTCTGGGAAGGGAGGGTCTCTCCACCATCCAGCAGTGGCCTTCACTGTGTGCATGATCTGTGGGGTGTTTCTTGGATGGATCCACAATAACTTAGAGTCCTTGTCTCAACAGGTGGAAGAGCCTGAATATCCACCCCCCACAGTCAGTGGCTACTTCTGACCTCTGACACTCACCTTCTGTTTTCCTAGCCTCATCTTATCTTTTCATTTCAGACCTTCTTTATCTCTAAAACCAGGACCCTGCTTAATATATAAAAGATCTTCTTGGATATCTGGTTCTAGGATGTGAGAATCTTAAAATGTGAGAATCTTATGAAGGCAATTATTCTGTGTGCAATAGAACCTTACAAGTTAGGAGACCCAGCCATGTTTAAAGATGGTATGGCAAGTCAGGAATGCCTTGTGAAGAATCTGGAATGTTCTAGGGATGAGGAGATAGCTCAGTTAGTAAAGTCCTTGCCTTGGAAGCATAAGGACTTGAGTTTAATCCCAGGGGACCATGTAAAAAATGCTGGGAATGGTAGTATATGCAACACCCTCCACTAAAACATCTAAAAATGACTAGTGGCTCAGACTCTACTGGAAGGAAATCTTGACAGTTTAAACAGAAGAGAAATTGACACAGAAAATAGAATGCTATTACATGACATTTGTGTTTTGAAAGATGGGGGGGGTGCGGGGGGAGGAAATCTTTTTGTGGGTGGAGTTTGTCTTTCTGTGGCTGGTTTATGGATTTAGTATAATAACCTGAAGTTTCATTTATGTTGTCATAAATAATAGATGTCATCCTTTTTTAAAATTTTATTTATTCATTTTCAAGCAGAGAGATGAGAGAGAGAGAGATTGAGAGAGAGAGAGAGAGAGAGAGAGAGAGAGAGAGCACCAGGGCCACCACCTTGTGGGTCTGGCTTATGTGGGTCCTGAGGGATTGAACCTGGGGCCTTAGGCACTGGAGGCAAGTGCCTTAACCGCTGAGCCATCTCTCCAGCCCGATGTCATCCTTTTAATGGCTAAGCACTATTATGTGGTATATACATAATACTTTTTCTGCATTCATTTCATTTTTCACTAACCTTTTTCTTTATAAACCTAAAAGTGATAAGTGTTCATTATATAAAATGTCAAAAAAGACAGACAGACAGACAGAAAGAGAGAGAGAGAGAGAGAGAGAGAGCAATCACCTTCAATATAATACTTCTAAAGATTTCCATATAGGACATATGGTAGCCAGCAATGTTACCTTTTGCATAAAGCAGTTCCTATCAGGAAGGAGTTGGGGACAAACGGAGTCAGAGAGACCAAAGCTTGAGCCTTAACTCAGTGCCTTAGAGAATTAAACTTCTACAAGTCTTACTATTTGTACAATTGGAGGATAAGAACACTTCATACAGCTTTTGAAACTAAAGACTGTAAAAAATGCGAGACATTAGCTCAGGGCCTGAACGATATCATCAAATCTTTTTTTCCACATCATCCTAATGGCATCTCACGATAGGGTAACAAAACCCCTAATATTGGCTATTTCTTTATATCTTTCAAATTAAATGAAACATACTTACAGTAATCTTGACTGCCACGTTTCTTAGGGAAGATGCTTTTTGTTTTCAGAGGTTGTACCTGTTAGAGTTAGCATGTGCAAAGCTCTCAGCAAAGTGAACATACCAGGCACTGTGCGTTTCTATGCGTTTTCTTCCATCTTTCAATAGGAGGAACATTTTGACAATTTTTTTTTCAAAACATTCATCTGTATTCTGTTTTCTGAGCCTTTTGATATCTACAGACGACTTCCTTACAGCCTTTCCATGTGAAAGGAGCTCTGATTCGGTAATAATATTTGATTTACAGTCTCTCCCACCCCTTCAAAACTGGATGGCTATGACTTCATTGTTTCACGGTATGGTGTCATATAGAATATTTCCAGCCTACACATAGTGTGTATGTGTGTGTATTTACTAATCAGATTTTTTTCAGTAAGAAAATATAAAATGCTTATAGACCATGTGCAAAAACAAATAAATAAATGAATGACTAACAGAAATACAAAAAAATACTTTTAGAGGCCGGGGAAATGGCTCAGTAGATAAAGTGCTTACTGTACAAATGTAAGTGAGTTTGGATACCTAGCACCCACCTAGGATGATGGACATGGTGGTGTGTACCCATAACCTCAGTGCTGGGCAAGTGGAGGCAGGAGGATTCCTAGGCTTTGCTGACTAACTTACACAGGTGCATCAGGTGAGCTCCTGCCTCAATGAAAGATAATTTGTCTCAAGAAAGCTAAGGTAGAACATGATGGAGGGAAGCACCCAGCATCCATGGTCTCCACACATATGTATATATGTGTATGTGTGCCACATATATGAGCATACATAATGAAACATGCTTGCTTACACACACACACAAACACACACATACAAACATACACACATACACACACACATATACACATACACACATACACACACAGCACACTTACATAGCAGGAGGATGTGAATGTTATCATCGATACACTCGGGGACTCAGCAGCTGTGAGACTGAGCCTATCAGTATTTCATCATGGATGGGGGAAGGGTTCATAAACCCCAGGATCCCAAAAGGAGGAGCCATGATCTTCCAAGGTGTAGGCACTGGTAAGTTGCTGCCCATTCACCTGCAAACACCCTCCCACTCATTATCATGCAAGTGACCCTAATTTAATTCATCGAGTCAAGAAAGAGGCATGAAGGATAGATGAGGAGGGTAAGAGAGGAGAATAAGATCAAAAAATATTATATAACCCAGGAAAGGACAGTGGAGTCAGACACCAATGATACCCAACACAGCCCAAAGCAGAAGTCCAGAGACACTTATGATCTCAGCAATAAAGCAGACTTAAAACTCACCCACCATGACTCAGGGAACTGAGCAGAAGAGGGGGCAGAAAGATGTAAGAGCCATGATGGGGGAGAATATCCAGAGACATGGCCCCTCCTCAGCAACAACACACAACCAGGAAAATAATCTAGCTACCTCTTGAGCAATTCATAACATCCTACCCCATGAACTGATCCAGTGTGTGCACCAAGGAGGGACCCCAGTGGTTAGGGACAGAGAGGAGAGAGTTGGTACCATCACGAGATGTTTTTCATACAATGTATTTAATTATTGACAATAAAGTTATTAAATATAAATACATATATTATAAGTGTTTCAAAGTGTTAAACATTAAAAATGTGGGAAAACCCCTTATAAGTAAGTAAAAATAATACAAACTAAAATAGCACATCATATTTTTGCCTGTTAATTTACCAAAAATTACAATATGATCCCACAGTTCTGAGATGCGAGCTGCTTGCTGTGTGGCTTGCCCTGATCAGGCTTAGGCAGTTCTCTGTGTCTCTTCCATCGAAAAAAAAAAGGTTACTTTTAGCTATTTATGCTAAAGGAGTAATTATGCATCTATAAAGGTATCTTTAGTACAATAATATTTACCGTAGGATTCATTCCAATAAAACATTGACAAGCTACATAAATGTCTCACAAAGTGAGATGCAGCCATTTACCATGTGATCATCTGGCTTCATCCGAATGCTGTGGAGCTATTAAAATGTAGACGTGTGTATCCTGTTGTAAATAGACGTCTCTGGTGTGTTGTGGAATGGAAAAGCAGATTCCATTTCTATTCCAAGAAAAAAAAAAGAATATTATTTTTGTGAAGAAAGAGACCTGTTCATCTGGTAGTATGGGTGCTAAGAAGGTAAATATTATCTTAGGACTGTGGGTGTGGGAGGCTGCTATGGTCTACATGCGACCCTTCCCCAAATTGCTTTGCTGAAATATAAATGACAATGTGATCATGGCTTTTAGGATACCAGTAAATAATGAAAGCTGTTCACACTTCCACCACATAAAAACCAGAACTCCATCTATGGATGGAGAGCAGACCTCCCTAAACACTCAGCTCTTGTCTGCCAACATCTCAAAGCTTTAATTAATTTCTATTCTTACCAAGTCAAGCATTTTGTCATAGTAGTAATTTATATTCTTATTTTTCTGCGGCTAAAATACATTATTTTTACACCTAAAATCTAAAGTAGCCAGTCTAAGGATCTATATATCTATTTATAATTAATATATTGCTAGATTCCTTCCCATTAACTATATCTTACTTTACCTCAAGATTATCTTTCCCTAGTAAAACATAGGCTTTTTAAACAAAACACACTGACATAAATTATTTCAAACCTTGGAGCGATACACATTTGACAATTTATACATGGCAATGTTGTCTCATAGAACTGAAATGGATATATATGAATACTGAGTTGTCTCACTTTACGTAGAAAGAGACAGAGTAGACCTGCTTTGTTATCATAGAATTACCATGGAATTACAGTAGCAATCACGGGGTCATCCAGACTGTGTCTGCCATCCTGTGGCTTTCATATCACAAATCAAAATCATTCTCTCTATAAACAATAACAAAGTAGTTATTGCATTTTAATGAAGGCTATTGATACAAATCATTTTTGGATAAAGTGATATTAAATTAAAACAATAGCAGAGGAAAGATAAAAGTGAAAGATGTCACTGCCCTCCAGAGAGAAGCAAGAAAGGAGATTAAAGTAAAGGCATGGGTCTTTGATCTTGACCAAAAATCAATATTTGATGAAAGGTTATGTATCTTTTGACAAGGTCTGAATTATGTAAAGGATTGCTGTAGGTTAGAAGTCCAAGTCAGTTCATATTTTCTCTCTTTCATCAAACACTTTAAGGATCTGTGTGCTAGTTTAGACAGTTTTAATAATGTATGGATCCCATGATCATGCTGGGAGGGGACTATTTTTTTCTCTTTCAAAGCCAACGCTATTACTTTTTCAGCAGACATTATGACTCTAATGATCCATTTTTAACCACATTTTTGAGGTTCCAGATATGATTACCATTTGAAATATTAGGCTGGTAAAAGAGCCAAAATGAAATTCAGTTTCTGACACGTTTTGTCCTGTGTTTTTTTTTTGTTTGTTTGTTTTAGTATATAACAAATCGTACACAGGAAAAGTTCATGACTGATAAAATCACACCAATAAATCAGTCTCCTAAAGAAATCACCAAATGTGGAACTTTTTAAAAATTCAAACTCCTTCTGGTCATCGTGAAATCAAGCATAAAAATATTCAATAAAAATACAATGATTGGGGCCAGAGAGATGGCTTAGCAGTTAAGGCACTTGACTGCAAAGCCTAGTGACTGGGGTTTGAGTCCCCAGTACTCATGTAAAACCAGATGCACAAAATGGCACATGCATCTTGAATTCATTTGCAGTGGCTGGAGGCCCATTCTTTCTCTGCTTGTCTCTCTTCTCTCTATCTCTCTCTGTTTACAAATCAATAATTTAAAAAAATACAGTGACTGACTGACTTCTCTGATGTTTGCATCAATTATTAAACACTTTAAGGGAATAGAAGAATTTTTAAAACTTGGATTTCTGGGGAACTGGCTGGTTGATTATAATTAGTTACTCCTGATGCCTTTGAAGAAACTTACTGAAATAACAATAAATACATCTTTTTTTAAAGTTGTTGTAAAGCAATCAATTCAACCCCAAGCAAAGCTACTTACAATGGTCCATGTTTTCCAGTCTTTTCTCACTAGAAGGGATTAGAGATCCCAGCAGTGCACTCTGACAGCATCTTTAATTTTACTTTTTGGGTTTTTTTGTTTTTTATATAAAGTATATCTTTATTATCCATATTTAGATACACTGAATGCGCAAATAATGTGTTGGTATCCCCAATTCACATCTTTAATTTTAATATTGAAACCTTGGGGGAAGAACACGCCATGGCAAATGGGGAACAATTCTCTGAAAACTCATAGCCCCTCCTGCAAAGGCTACTTGAATATAAAACAGAAAATAAAACTCCACAAAAGGAAAGAACATAAGCCCAGACTTGATCATCTCCTCACCAACGCCATTGTCCAACATGTAACTCTTCAGAGTTTTGCAAACACTCTCTACATAGCCTGATCGTCCCTGCAGGGCGTTTTCACTTGGCACAGCACTAAGGAACTGTAAAAAAAATGTCTGCAGAAGTCAAAGCTATGCAAAGCTGTCTTTGTTCCGTGGTCTTTAAAATATTTTCTCCAGACAGTGAAGTCTTGGAAACTGTCAATAATAAAATGATATAGTCATTAAAAATAGGGGCTGGGGAGATGGCTCAGCTGTTAAAGGTGCTTGCTTGCAAAGCCTGACAGCCTGGGTTTGATTCCCAATAACCAAATGAACACATTGGTTCATGAGCCTGGAGTTTGTAGCTTCAAGAGGCCCTGGCACACCCAGTCTCTCTCTCTCTCTCTCTCTCTCTCTCTCTCTCTCTCTCTCTCTCTCTCTCTCTCTCTCTCTCTCTCTCTCTCTCTCACACACACACACACACACATCTTTGAAGTAAATAAATATATTTTAAGAATTAAAATAGTAAGCTAATAATTATTTGGTATGTTATCACTTAAAACTGATGCAATGAGAATTGGTGTTTTATTTCTTTGTAAACAAAGAAACTTCCCACGAGAAGTTTGAACGATGAGTGTCTTTCTCTCTTGGTATAGCGATATGATGTCAAGGTCTTTGTCTTTGATAACCGGTGCTGTTTTCTAAATACAGGTTGTCTTCCAACACTTTGCCCTCTGTACATCCATTTCCCTTTGTGCAGTATTTCCAAAGATTCCTTTAATGTGAAGGCTTGTATTTTTCCATCCCGTCTTAGTATTCAACCACTTTTCTCAGCGATGCCAGCACACTGGGCTTTGTCAGTTTCTCTGCTTATCTAGAGTCTCTGGAGAAGCGGGCATCTGTTTCCACTCACACAGAAAGCTAACTCTTCTCTCTTCCTTACTGTTCACTTTCCATTATAACTGAACTATTATCCCTTTGTCTTACCTGGACGCTCTCAACAGTGTCAGCTGACCCACTCCCCCAGTTATTCCTTCTAGAAAATGAGCCATGTCCAGGGATGAACTGAGTGACAGATATACCGTATCATAGACATTAGAAGTGCCAGAGCCAGGAATGGTGGTTCCTACCTGTAATTCCATCACTTGAGACTGAGACAGGAATATTGCTAAGAGTTCCAGGCCAGCCAGGCCTACAGAGTGAGAGTCTGTCTCAAAGAACCAAAATTGTATTTACACACACATACATGTATATGTGTGTATATGTATACACATATGTATGCATATATATATATATATATATATATATACATAAATGAGTTGATTTGAATGGTCACTGATCACTATGTGCATCTACTATATAGTGATTTCTGAACTACAGAGCAGGCAAAAAAGTTGTTGCCTTATTCAATTATAGTCAATATCTCATAATAGCTAAAATTTGAACAACGTTGTTTGAAGGGTACTGTTACTTATCTAAATCATGTAACTGAAATGTATTCAACTTAAGCAGTGCAAAGCAAGATATGTTTAAATTTTTAACTATGACTATTTGCCAGTGTTATTAAAAACCACAAAAGAATGAGGTGAATTTTAAAAAATTATTTATTTACACGTGTTGGTTGGGACATACCAGGGCATCTTGCCACTGCAAACAAATGCCGAAGGTTTGTACCATCTGGCATACATGAGCGGCTTGGGAATTGAAACCAGGACAGGAGGCTTTGCAAGCAAGAGCTTTAACTACTGAGACATATTCTCAGACCCCCAAATTTTATAGGAACTATTAAAAACTCCAGTAAGGTGCAGGATAATTTAACAAAACTTAATAGCAGTCTTAAAATAATGTTTTCACCGTTAGAAATGATAAAATTTGAGAAAATAAGGTGCTTGGCTTGATTGAAACATTACATGATGGGTGCATGTCTCTAAAGTCACTTGGGGGCTGGAGAGATGGTTCAGTGGATAAGTGCACTTCCTACATCAGCATGAGGGCCTGAGGGGGCTAGAGACTGAAATCATCAGAACTCACAGAAAACAGGAAGGCATGCTCACGTGGGTATCTGTCACTTCAGTACCATGGAGAGCAGAGAGCAGAGAATCCCTGGAGATCCTGAACCCAAGTTCCAAACACAGAGACTCCATCACAGGGGAAACGATCAGGTGGGTGAATGGTGGAGGGGGACATAGGCAAGCCCACTGGACACTGCAGGCCAGTGTACATATGTGTGTGCATATACCACATACAGACATACATCCCATCCCATACATACTATTCAATGTAAAAGACATCTCATGGCTCCCCATGAACAGGTATAATTTTTACATGTTGATTATAATAAATAATGATTTAAAAAATAGTAATTTTTTCACAGTATCTAAAAACATATGAGACATATTTCCTATATGATATAAGCTAGGGTTATGAAGACTTCCCTGACATGGAAACTAGTCCAAGCAACACCATTTCTACCCTCTTCTCTTCAAGTTCCCTTTATTACAGAGGCTGATGGACTTACTATCACACGCTCTGGTCTCTGCTACAGGTAAGCTTCAGAATGTAGCCTGGTCTCTACCAAGCAGAAATAATTTACCACATGAAACTTTCAAAAGAATTTAAGCAACAACTGAAGACAGGTATGGCAGATCTTGTGGCGAGCCTAGTGGCTGGGGATTTGCGTCCCTCTGGGGATCCTGTAGTTGGATTTTATTCAGCACGTTTTAGAGATTTAGAGCACAAACACCCTGGTCTGTGGTGTGGTGAGGTCGTTTTCCTCAGCTGCTTGTTGTTGGCTATGTGGCATCCAAGCTTGGTTGGTCAACTTTTCAGAGATCCTGTAATGTCTTCGTAAACAACCCTTTTCCTGCTGAACTGGTAGAGGGCTATTTGTCTATAAGAAGAGCCTTAACCAAGACACACTTTTATGGTCAATACCATAAAACTTGGTCTCCACCACCAGTTCTTTCTGAAGGGACTATGGTCAGGCCCCAAGTAGCCCCCACTTGGTCCTCACCACAAGGATCTTAGGGCCTTTCATCTTCAAAGTCTAGCACGGAATCCTCATATAATTTAAATTACTCTTTCAAATAAGGGCTAACAGGGTTAGGTCCATGTGACGGTACCTAATTACAGCCTGGTTGTGAGACTGAAAGTTCATACTGTATATGGACAGTTTTGCTGAAGACACACTGCTTATCACTGAAGCAAGGCCATGAGAGGTGCCTTCATAACCCTAAATTATTTCATATAAATAATACAAATACCATCAAAATCCCATCAGAATAGATAGGTAACAAGTTTTATATATATATAATATATTAATATATTTTCAAATTAAAAGACCAAGCAGGCAGAAACAAACTATCATAAGAAACACTGCTTATCACAGAAGCAACGCCATGAGAAGAGCCTTCATAGCCCTAAATTATCTCATATAAATATCATTAAACTTCTACCAGAATAGTCAGCCAACAAGCTTAAAATATATTAATTTTCAAATTAAAAGACCAAGCAGGCAGAAACAAGCTATCATTTTCAAAAACAAATGTAATAAAAAAGAGAATCTTAGAGAGTAAAATATAGATTAGATGTGGTTTATACATTTTCTTCCTTTTTTTGCGACAGGGTCCCTCATATGTCAGGATGCAAACTTGCTGTGTAGCTGAGGAAGGCCTTGAACTCCTTGTCCTCATGTCTCCAACATCCCAGTGGTAGAAATATAGATATTTACCACCAGACATGATTTATGCCATACTGGTGCCTTACCTGCTGAGCCATCTCTCCAGTCCCCATTATCTCCTTTACTTCTCATTTCCTCAGCCCCATTCTGGCATCATTTTCACACACACACACACACACACACACACACACACACACACACACACACACACATTAATGAGCTGTAAGAACAAATTGTGTAAATATGAGAATGAAATATGGAAAATAACTGTGGGAATATTTTTATGGACCTTACAAATAACTTTTCTGAGATTATTGCTGTAAATGCTAAATTCCCTACTTGTAACTTGCTCTAAAGTTTTACATCCACGCAATCCGTCCACTTAAAGCAATGTGTCTAGGTTTCCTTGTCGGGGTCTGAGGCACTGCCCCACTGTGGACCCTGAGCTATGCGGAAATCTAGCAATGTTATGTGCTTCCCGAAACCAGCCATTTGCAGCTAATTACAATAATACCAGGCCACTGTGACCGCCTACGGCAACAGGGTTTGAAAAACTTATACTATTGTGCAAAGTATTGTGCAAAGTGACACTTGCAGCTGTCTCCTTGTTCTTAGCATATAAGCTCGCCTGTTGCCTGCGATCAACAGACCTTGATCAGACTCCAGTCTTGGTCTCATCTCTCGCTCCCGTTCTTTCCCACTCATCCAGGCTAGGGTCCCCCTCGTGACTAGGCCCGCAGGTCGGGTCATTTCCTCTGCCTTGATGGACCTTTGTCCTGAACAGCATAGATGACCAATATTGACAAGGAATGTTTAAAGATGCTGGCTGATCTTGAGCTATACCCAATTTTCTCAGAAGCCTGGTTGAACTCCTGACTCAGAGCAAACAGGCATGTGTGAAAGTACTGATCAGAGCACTGAAGCCAATGAGTTTGGTGATTATGGCCCATAGCTCTGTTGAAGACAGCAGGTAGGATGAATGTGATTACATTTGTGACCAGAGTGTATGTGTGTTCTAGATCAACAGCCTAGCGGGTCATACTCCTAAAGCTCTTTCTTGAACAAGTGTTTAAGAATTATTCAAGGTCAACAGTTCTTGCCTTTTGCTTATACAATGCACTACCTGTTCACATATTACTGGGGTTTGGCTATTCAGTATAAGTGCTAAGGAGTTCCTGGATGCAGAGGAAGCCACAGCCAGGATAACATCAGAGCAGAGATGACAAGACATGCAGCAGGTTTACTAATGGCTTAAACTAAACTTCTTTTCGGTTTTCTTTTTCCTCAGGCAGCTGCTAGAGGCTTGGTAATTTACCTCTAAATATTGCTTTGAAATCATTCAGTTTGCTTCATATGTACTGCTCCAACCAGCCACCATTTCTCTCCTGCGATCGATAGTAGCTTCCCAATTATTCAGGATTCAGCCAATCTGAGGCTGAGTGGTGTCATCAGAATAACAAAGCTGAGTGATGTCACTAGCCAAGAGGAACTTACAAATGGAAGGAAGGAGAAAAGAGCAAGTGATGTCTAGTGTGTTGACCCCTCAGCCCTTTGATGCCAGCCTTGTTAGAACCAGGATTAAGAGAAAGCTCTTTTGCCACAGAGTATAAAGGACAGATATTTCAAGCATGTTCACATGCTTAAACATTTGCAACTTGCTTGAGCAACACCAATAATGATTATCCAATGCTGGCAATAACCATACTGCAAACTAACTCTACCAAAGTTCTCCAAATTCCTTCTGAACATGGTGGACAAAGTCTCGGTCGATTTTACACCCAGGCTGTGCTGAACTATAAGTTTCACATAAGCATGGTTTCTGCAGGGGATAATGCATGCTCAACCCCATTAACAGTAATAGTGTGAATGACCATAAGCCATTAATTTTGATGAGATCAGGTTTGTATCACCTCAGAGAACCAACGGAAGCCACAGGAGACATTGAAGTATTCCCACTTTGGTTCCTTTAATGAATAAAAATGTGAAAGTAGTTACAGTCCTCCTGACAGCCAGACACCACAGAGCCCAGGAAAAGTTCACCCTGTCAGCAGCTACAGGAGAAAAGTACCAAGGAGTTATTGCATTCGCTCTGTGAGAGTCAGTGAGACTTTAATAGCCAAAAGATAGGGGTAAAAAGCGTTCAGCACACCAAGCACAAATTACCCTGAAGTCCTGAAAAGGCTTTATTTTTAGGGTGAGCAATTTTATTTCTTTAGAATGCAGCAATATGGAACAAATTATTTTTTTCAAGAGTCTGCAGTCATCCTGGAAAAATATATCAGGACCCCAGATCTCACTTAACCACATTGTGGACAGATATTTCCAAAATGAAGCCGGAAGAAGAGAAGACTTACATGTTTCTTCCAAATCTCAGGAAGCAGCACAGTTAGAAGGGCGATTGTGTGTCTCAGTTTACATCATTCATTAATATTCAGTCTGGGTTCCATCTTCCTTGGATCTGTGTGGCATTTGTGAGCATCTAGTATTTAATTTGGGGTGTCTGTATAAACTTTCAGAATCTAGGAGTCCCTGACCTGCCAAAAGATGAGAGTCACAGCTTCCTTCCTAGAGGGGTGAGAAAGCAATGATTTTGCTCTTCTGACTTGCAAATATATGTTGTAAAGGGAAGAACTGTAATTCACAGCCACAAACGTACAAAATGTTTCCAACGGGTTTCATTTGGAAGGTAAAAGCAATGAATTTTCTGCTAAATACAGCAAATCCAGTCTCAATCACTATATTTATAAAACAAAATGCATTTAAATTCTGAATGTGAAATGCAGTCTCTGGGTACAGCAAATTCCAAATCAGCATTTAAAAAAATGTATAAGGACAGCAAAAGAAATGATGTACAATGACTAATTATTGTATTATTTTAGATCCCATTTCTTCTCAGCTGAGCTCTGCTTTGTTATCTAACCACAAAAATTAGGAACAGAAACAGGTCAATGAACCATCTGCTTAGTCATTGGCTCAGTCGTAATGCACTATTCACACAGTATGATGTGGTAGGCTAAGTAATGGACCCCCAAGGTATTCGGGTCTTTATTTGTCAAAACAGTGATGACTCCTTTACTTGTCCAACCTGAGCTTGCAGATATGATTAAGGTTAGGATCTTGACTTGGGAAGATCCCCCTTTATTACTCAGGCGAGCTCAAGTGTGCCTCTATAAACATGAAGCAGAAGTTTGCTTGAAGAGACACAAAAGGAGAGAGGGATACAAGGAGGAAGCAGAGAACATGGAGATGTTACCTGTGCTCTTTAAAGAAAGAAGGAGCCATTAGCCAAGGGATTCAAGAAAGAAACAATAGGCCAGAAAATGAACTTTTCCATGGACGCTCACCACCACGTATTGATGCTCATTTCACATTCTGACCCAACAGAACTATAAAAAAATAAATGTGTATTTTTATCTTGTTTTTTTTTTGTTTCGTTGCTTTTTGAGAGCGTCTTGCCATGTTTCTCTGACTGATCTCATTGCCCCTTTGTTGCCCAGGCTGGTTTCAACTCACAGCAGTACTTCTTCCTGAGCCACCTGAGTGCTGGGGTCATAGGCCTGCAGAGCCACACCTTACTGTATGTAATGTGTTATAATCCAGCAAGTTTGAGACAACTTATTGTAGTATCCATAAGAAACTAGTACGGTTGGTTATCATATGGCCTGTGTTCTTACTGCTGGGATGGGTGGATTTGTTTGTCTGTTTTTATTTTTCCTTTGGAACATAGTCATACAAGTGGAACTGGCTTCCTGTGAGAACAAAAGTGGAGTCACTAGGTAGGAAGTCAGAGATCAAAGACAATCGCTAACTCCCTCACTATACTATTCCCTCCTTATAAGATAATCCACCCATTTCTCTCATCCAATCAGAAAGGAAAGGGACTCTGCCCTCCTGGATCTCCTCCAGAATCTTAAATTCACTGCCAATTGCAAAACCTCCGAGCAGGTCCGGTTCACTGGAACCTCATCCCAGGACTGGTATATGGCTTTCCACTGGTGACAGCCAAAGGTGTGGTAGTCAACCACATGCCACTGGGATGAATCTCCAAACCAGGCACACTTTTTGGGAGGAAAATATTTATTAAAGTAACAGATCCAGAGGAAGTTCAATAATGAAGAAAAAGGCTGGCCCCCTTTCACAGATCCAAGCAGAGAGAGAAAGACCCATCACCTCCAGCCAGCACATTTCAACTCCAACTAGCAAAACAGTAGGAACTTCAGGCCTGAGCCCACACTGCTCTTTGCCTATGGATAGCTGGAATTTCACATCCGCCTCAGAAATACCCTAAGAGGCCAGGCCAAGCTGACACCTACTCCAGCCAGGAGGCTGGAGACAAATCTTTTAATACACTTTTGAATCTATTAGGGGACATTTAATCAAATACCACAACAGGCAAGGTCAGGTTGAAGAAGGAATTGGTCCCACTGTGTATATCTCACAGGTTCAAATCAATAACACACATGTGAAAGCCATGATTACGAAACTATTATATAACCCAATTATCACAAAATGTACAACTAGGAAATGATCCCCAATAAACACACACTTCCCATCAACATCACTTACCCCCAAAACACCCCATAATAGAGTTTTAGGCTGTCTGGCTAAATCAATATATAATGCCTCCAAATCACCTTCTTAATACTTGTGGGTTTGCCCATATATTAATGCTACCATCAATTTTAATCAGAGAAGCTTCTTGTTGCACATGGTGGTGAACACCAGGGTGACTCCAAGCTCACCAAGGTTCTGAGAAGTTCCAGTGGAGTGTTTCGCACCAAATGAGACATCTCCAACATACATGTTCAAGGCTCAGAGACCATTGCAGAAGAGGTGGCAGAAAGAATGTAAGAGCCAAAGGAAGGGGAAGTCTTCCTACCAGCCAGTAAAATGCCCATTGGTGCTGTGAGTGAAGTCTCCAACAACCTGGATGGGAGTGAAGACAGAATGAAACAGAGCTTTCCCCTTCAAAAAGTATAAATTAGCATAATTGTGACCAAAAAGAAATTCCTGTTGCTTAAAATTACTGAGATGTTAGAAGATAGACAGACAGACAGACAGAGTTAGAT
>PVHP010033488.1:0-19575 GCA_004024765.1 Zapus hudsonius
TATAACAAACGCAGGAAGAGAAGGTCATTGGATGTGTAATGTGGTTTTGTTTTTTGAAACTTTCCATGAGCAATGTGAAGCAGGTGAGTAGGTGAGTAATGGAGCCATGAGGATGAACCGTGGGTTGCAGTGGAGACCCAGTGAAATGCCAGGACTATTGGATGGCTGCCAAGGAGAACTGCCAACACCAGATGAAGCTTTTCCAGACCGTGAGTAGCCAAGCTGGAGGAGTGGAATTGGAACTCCAGAGACCCATCACTGGTTAGAATTATCGGACTTGGAGTTGGAGTTTGACATTTGCCTTGTTTTCAAACTGTATTGGTTCAATGTTTGTATGGCCAATGACATCTTTTTCAGCGTAAATGCTTCTTCTGTGCCATTATGTTTTTGTTTCTTTGTTTGTTTGTTGGTATTACAGCTCAGTTAAAAGATCTTGGTGTTTGAACATCATTGAGTTTTATAAAAACAATGTGAATTTTTGGAGTTGGACTGTGTGCATTGCATTTTACATCATGTGTGGTAATAAATTTGGGGGGGGGCCAGGGGTGGAATGTGGTGATTTGATTCAGGTGTCCCCCCATAAACATAGGTGTTCTGAATGCTTGATCCCCAACTGATGGCAATTTTGGAATTGGAACCTCATTGCACGTGTGTTATTGGGAGCAGGCTTATGGGTGTTATAGCCAGCTTCCCTTTGGCAGTGGTCCACCTGCTGTTGGCCAGAAGGTGATGTTCAGCCTCTTCTCATGGCATTGTTTTCTCTGTCATCATGGAGCTTCCCTTGAGTCTGTAAGCCAAAATAAACCCTTTCCTCCTAAGCCGCCTGTGTTCGTTGTGTCAGCAATAAGAAAGCTGAGAAAGTCTTTATGTATATATATAATTTATTTGTGCAATACGTGATGTTGCATGTATAGGATGTGGGATGACTAGAGCAAGCTAATTGACCTAGCCATAACTATTGCAAAGAGGTTCTGAAGGACACATAGCCCCCCATCTGAAACCCTTGGGATCAATTGTGTCTCAGAATTCAGATTTCATTTTAGGAAGGTAATATTGAAGCATATATTATATGTCATCCTCAGTATGGCTTGAACAGATTCTTATAATCTATAACATTAAAATATCTGTAGCAAATCAAATTTGTTCACTCTAACTAGGATAAAGATTTCAAATAGCATTTGAGTCAGGTTGGGACATGAAGTGCATTTTGGAGCCTACCTTAAGAAAAGAAGATTGCCATAATTTTCTGGATTTTGCAGTTGTGTACAAAGGCTTAGGGGGTCTTAGATAAACCACATCAAGAAGTATTTATTGGGCTGTCTAAGAAACCTGGTCAATATTTATGGGGGAAAAGTATGCTTCAAATAACGAACAGAATAAACACTTAGAACACAATCCATTTGTCATTTGGGGACTATCTGTCAATAAAAATTAGCTAGGACTCAAATTTTGAACTGTGAAGAAAGGAAATATAATGATATTTGCTTTAGGAGCTGAAGAAATAGCTCAGTGGAGAAAGTGTTTGCCTTGTGAGCATAAAGACTTCAGTTCAGTCCCCAATACTCATGGAACATGCCATGTATGGCGTGCGCAGTTGTCACCCCAGCACTGGGGAGGGGGAGGCTGGCAGATCCCTGGAGCTTGCTGGCCAGCCAGTTTAGCCTAGAGACCCTGCCTCAAAAAAAAAAAATAGGTGGACATCATTCCTGAGAAAGCATCCAAGGTTGTCTTCTGACCTCCATACACACATGCACACATGTGCACATGCACCCATACACACATGTGCGCATGCACCTATGCACATAGGAACACATGCATCCTTCACACATGCAAACACACATGCAAAGAAAAAAGACATATTTGTTTTAGACAACGTGTACTTCTCATAGATGATGTTTTTAGCTGCTCCTTACCAAGACCTCAGACTTCAGGATATATCTTCTCCTTTTCTTATTTCTCTGCTAATTCCTTTTTTCTCTTAAAAATAGTTAGTTTGCCCTAGATTTTGTGCTGATGACACTCAGTCTGGGTAGTTGACAGGACTTAATCAGGACAAGTGGATGAGATTGTGGAAGCCTCTGTGATTTTAGTCTTGTGGGATCCAAGTGAGTTTTCTATAATGAAGTTTTTTTTTTTTTTAATTCATGGAAGGACATAGTTTTAAAATCATGTGACAATTAAAATAATGGGGATAAAAGTCTCAGGGCAGAATCACTGAGCAACACAACAATTTCATTGAGGGAAATATTTCTGAGCAAACACTGATACACATAAATGAAGTGATTTGCTTAAGTCATGAAACAATCTTAACTCTATAGGAAAATCTAAAATTACATTAAAAACAAAAATGTTCAACCCCATTCACAGTGGAAGACTAAATGATTCATAAGTGGCCTTATAAGGTATTCCAGTAGCATTAAGGAATGCTTAATAGAAGCTGGAGAGGTGGATCATCAGTTAAAGATACTTACTTGCAAAGCCTGACAGCCTGGGTTCGATTCCCCAGTACTCACATAAAAGTCAGATGTACAAAGTCTGGAGTTTGTTGGCAGTGGCAAGAGGCTGCTTTGGTGTGCCCATTCTCCTTTTCACACTCTGTGCCTCTCTGTTTGCAAACAAATAAATATTTTTAAAAGAAATGCTTAATAAACAACTTGCCCTATGGAGTAGCAACTGCGGAGTACAATAGCACCATGGACTGTTGTCTGGGTTTTTTTTTAACCTGTCAAAAATCCCACAGAGCCTCATAGTGTGGGTTCACTATACTACAGGTCAAATGAGGCCATTGTAAATCTTTTTTTCTACGTCTGACAAAATGCAGAAAATGAGTTGTGCTGTCCCCAGAATCAAGTATGACTACAGCCATAAGACCTGATATGTGATTTCTTCAGCCCATGCGTTGATACTTTTGGATGACTTTGTGAGTCATGTTTACAGAGCCAAATTACAGGAGTTCAGAGAAATGGCTTTTCTTAAGTTCGTTGGTACCCCTGTCTTACCTCTGTGATTCCCATTGCTGAGACAGATGACTGTGTGACATGCCCCGATCTCTTTTGCCGATTACCACATGTATTGGGGACTTGTAATGAAATTCCTTTGAGTTTTGCCTAGGACAGGTGCAGAAAAATTCTGAGCAGAAACAGGGAAACTAATCCTGATGAAACCATCATCAACATAGAACAGCAATACATTTCGAGAGAGCAGAATGATGACTGTGTTCAGAGTTTCTATCTGCCCTTCCCTGCCCCCCTTTCCTAACAACTAAAACACTTTACATTTTTAAATTGAAAAGTTGCCCAGTCATTCAATGCTGTCAGTGGTAAAGGTTGAAGCCTGTTTAGACTTAACCCCAACGCCAGGTCCATGCTCTGTAGTATTTGTCTTTTACCTTTCAATTATCTGTGCCTTCTTCCTCTCCTGTGGGCTCTGGCATCTTTTGGAAAGCAATGTGTTATTTTGCATAACATATGCACTTTTTTCCCCCTAAAATGTGCAGCACATTCCACATTGCAGTGATTTTCTTTTTTTCTTTTAATTTTCCCCCCCTCCTTTGCTTAGAACAGAGGTGGAAACCCCAGGGACTCAAGTACCCATTTGATAGGTTCGGTCTCTCTTAATCAGCCTGTAATGGAGCTAATGGTTGTTTGTCATCCTTGGAGATATAAATTTCCTGGCGGTGGCTCCTGCAGACAGTGCGTGAAGTGTGCTCTGTGTGCCAGCAAGGGCTGATAATCAGCAGAAAGGCAGGGTACTCCGTTAACCACTAGAGCCAGGGCTTCCCGGCTGCCAGCTACCCAGCTCGCCTCGCCACTCCTGAGCCTGAGACATGGACAACACTGGTAGGTGAATTCTGAATTCTGAATTCTTTGCAGCCTGCATCCTTCCCCTGTTCCTTACTCTCCTTCTGTACTTCTCTGTTACAGACTGGGAGGCATGCCGTATGTGTATGTTAACCCTATGCATTATCCACGAGGCAATTAGTGTTTGCTTTGAAGTTTAGCAATTGAGGATTCAGATTAACATGCCATGGTCACCTTTTAGAAGAATGTATTGCTATTTTATTTAGGCAGCAGGAAGTATGGTGTTTGATTCTTTTGTGCTCAGCACAGTGGGTGAAAAAAATGCATATAGTTAATGAACAAACTATTACTGAGGGTTTGCAAAAGGTAGATGGAGCTAATTAATACTAATGAGCTATACAAAAATATTTTTTAAAATGTTACAATATGCACTTTATAGTAGCATGAGAAGTATTCGGTCTGATGCTTTTACCCTCCTAGTGGGAGGCATTGTCAAATATGTTTCTATGTCCTGTGATATTTTTAATTTCAGAGGACAGACAGTAGCCTGTCATCGTACATCGTGTATCTTTTCAAAAATGTATTTGCTTATACTATCTTTCCAGTTAGCCAAGCTTGACTGGGGAAGGATTTAAATTCATTCACTTTAATGAATTTAAATGATTAGCATCTCATTCCTTCTCAGGTGGAAGTTCTAATTCCTCTTTTTTTTTTTTTTTTTTTTTTTTTTTGCTGTGGAGAACTTTGAGAGGTCCCCCTCTGGGCAATTGCTCCCTGTTTTCAGAATTCTCCCAGTTGCGCTCTGGGTTCTCTCTTTCTTGGAACTCACTAGCTCGGTCACTTGGCCGGTCGCAGCAGTACAGGGATGCCTCTGGTACCTGGAAGGTGGCAGCCCTCCTTAAAGGGTGGTCATGCACCGCACATTCTACTCCCCCGTGACCACCCCTTGGCAGCAAAACTTGGTGATTTAGTGATAGTGGTGCAGGTAGCTTCACAGGTAGATTGTTGAAGGTGGCGATTTAGGGTCATTGGGATGAATAGTTTACCAGGATCCAAACTCGGACGAAGATCATGTTGTCTTTGATGTGAAATGTGCTTCAAGAAATCAGAACAGTATAAAAACTCTAGAGTGGTGGAAAAAATAAAACAAGTGTAAAGTGCATGCATCTGTGCATGTGAGTGTGTGTGTGTGTGTGTGTGTGTGTGTGTGTGTTGTAATAGTAGGGGGGAAGGCTGGATATTTATGCATATGTGTTGCACCCTGTCTTAATCATGAAACCATACTGTAAGACTTGGTATGAAATCACATAGGTATGCTTTTTATGATAAGAGACAAGAACAACCAAAAAGCTTGTCTAATTACAGCAATAGAGTGAGTAAAAATAAATAAATAAATAAATAAATAAACTAGCATGCTTAATTTAGCCCTCACTTAAAACTTCTGCCACCCACAATTAATTATACTGACATCCTGGCAGAATTATCACTTTAATTCAAGTAAATGCCTCCCTTAACTGACTCATATATTTATTTAAAGGCCATTTAAGAAAAGCAAGAAACAGCATACTGTAGCAGCCTTTTTGTAGGCTTCAAAAATGTGAAGGGTGATTATTTCTTTTTTAGCTAACTATAGCTTTGGGGGCTAAGTGTGTTCACAATTTGTAGCCATTCTTGTTTATGCTACTAAATGCTATTAACAAAAAAACCTCTGATCCTGACAAGTTTTAAGAATGCTTATATATTATGTGGAGTGGCTTTTAAACCAGAAATGTCTAGATTGTTCCTAATTTTAGGTGCAATCCCAAATATAAACACGTATGCCTTTCAACAGAATGACGAGCTTTTAAATGATATCATTTGAATAGTTCCAAAATAATATTTTTTTCTTATAATTGGCCATCAATGATCACAGTGATTTTTTTTGATGATGTAAGCAACAATCAACCAGGAGGAGGGAACAAATACCCATCACGCACATATATGACAATAAAAATATTCATGATAAGAAAGGCATATAAGATGTATTGTAAGGGGCCAAACCAAACAAAACAAACAGTAATAGCAAAACTCTGAACTATCCTTAACTTTGTTCCAAGTAGCCCAATTTATTTGGAGAACTGCCGTTTCTCCAATTTCACTTAAGTAAGATAATTGTGCTGAATATTTGCCTGCATTTTTTTTTTTTCCTAATCAGAATTGGGCTTAGGCGACAGCTCTCTGAGCCCCGGAGCTTGAAGCTGAGTGTCAT
Organism: Zapus hudsonius; assembly: GCA_004024765.1. Lineage (NCBI taxonomy): Eukaryota > Metazoa > Chordata > Mammalia > Rodentia > Dipodidae > Zapus > Zapus hudsonius. Next base: position 6,049 of record PVHP010033488.1, read on the forward strand.
CGTAGCAATTGAATCATCAGCCCTCTTCCAGCAAGTCCCCCTTCTACACGGGGCTCTGCATAACTCTTAGGCAGAAGCACCACCGTGTAGCTGCACTCAGATGTGCTCGGTTGACTTAAGTCAGAACACTGCAGCAGAGATATTTTTGTGTGGTCTCTGTTGTTAAATAAGGAAGGAATTACCACTGGGGACTCTGACCGTTCAGTGGGATGTCTCAGCAGCAAAGAGCTGACATTCCCACTTTCTCAGAGAATGAGACATCCCTTCCCCATAATTGCTGGCTTAGGTCTTCCTTTAAAAGCTTTTCCTGGAATGACATTAAAATATTTATCAAACTCTGTGTGTGTGTGTGTGTGTGTGTGTGTGTGTGTGTGTGTGTGTGTGGTCGATTTCATCAATCTCTAACTTTAAAAAATTCTTCTTGTGACCGATTCTTCTTAGAAGTCACAGAACACCTTTGATAGTTGGTCCTTTATAATCACTAACCTAACCTGTAACCACAGCTCCAGTCCCAAGTCCCCCCGCCAGTTCTCACCTCGGGGTCCTCAAGTGATTTTCTTGAATGCACTGTGAAAAGTCAGGCTGAGGTAGTGTTGTGTGGTAGTTATCTGAAAAAAAGTTTGGGAATGTCATCCTGGATTCTACAGGACAGGGTATTGTAAAAAGCTCTACATCAGTTATCCCGACCATGTTTTCCTTGCTTGGAATCAAGATGTTTTATTGTGTGGGTTGCAACAAGTGCTGTCACCTGGAGAGGAAGCAACAGCCTCCGAGGAATCTGTGTCCCTTTGCCTTACAATTCTGTTCCAGTGATTCAAGGTCTTTTGACCCCTAATGTACAATTGTCGTATTTGAGAAATCCACAATCCATGAGCTCCCTGGCAGAGAGCCTGGAGGTTTGGTCTGAGGAAAGGTTTACAATGGACCCGTCAAGATCACCTGCCACCCAAGTGACCATGAATATGCAATATGAACTCCATGTACCTTAATTTCTCACCTCTAAGTGGTGATGATAACTGTCCCCATCTCATAAGATTGTTGTTGACTGGCATTACTCCGGTGCATGCTGACTGTCTCGAGAAGCATCAGAACATTGCAGCAGGTTGCTTTATGCACAAGTGTATATTCTAGCCTGACAGACGGCTCTGGACACAGCGCAGATAACAGTGGGTTAGTGAGCAGTAACAGACGAAAGAGCAGCCAGGTATCTGGCCTGGGAATATAATTGGAAATCGGTGTGGGTGGCTCAGTGGGGGTGGGACTGAGGGGTACACTGGATATGCATCATAGATCATGGTGAGCACATACGCAGGTGGCAAGAACCAGTCTCGTCAAAGGAGTTCTCTGAGGTTCCTAGTTTGAGAATCTAAGACAACAGTCTTGTAGGACAGGACACAAAATAAGTTTTTTAAGGGAAGGATGGTGAGTTCCGTTTTGTAATTACTGGGCTTAAAATCTTAAAATGCATTTGTATTGCCCATGAGCCTTAGTGGCTGTTCACTGATAACTTATTCCTCTCTCTCTCTCTCTCTCTCTCTGTGTGTGTGTGTGTGTGTGTGTGTGGTGGGCAAGTACATATGCACTTGTGTTCATTTATGTGAGGATACCCATGTGTGGAGGCCAGAAGTCAGCATTAGACATCTTTTTTTTTTTTTTTCGAGGTAGGGTCTCCCTCTAGCCCAGGCTGACCTGGAATTCACTATGTAGTCTCAGGCTGGCCTCAAACTCACCGCGATCCTCCTGCCTCTGCCTCCCAAGTGCTGGGATTAAAGGCGTGCGCCACCACACCCGGCTCAGGCATCTTCTTCAATTGCTCTCCACCCTAGTTTTGGAGATAGGCTTTCTCACTAAAGCCAGCATCCACGGATGAGAATAGACTCTTAGCCAGCAAGCCACAAGGATCCTCCTGACTCCACTTCCCCTGCATTGATATTCCAGGCACACACGCTGCACTTATTCACGTGGTGGGTAGGAATCCAAAGCCAGCTGCCCACACTTGCCTGGCAGTTACTTTACCCTCTGAGCCATCTCCTCACTGATGAGTTTATAACCCACTGAAAAGTGTGCACACACATACACACACTCACACCCACATGCACAAACTTATTGCAAGGTATACATGTCCATACTTTCCTTATCTGGATTAGAGATAAAGCAGAATGGTTGGTTTATTTGGGTTTTCACTCCCCTACCACCACCACTTTAAGACCTTATCTATTTTATGTGTGTTTTGTTTTACTTCAGCCCATTAAACCCAAAGACAGCTGATGCTTCCCCCAGCTAGCTGCAGATCCCACAGGTGGGGTGGAGAAGAGAGGTTTTCAAATGCTTTTCAACACAGATAGGAATAAGAACAGGCTGAGAGAAAGGGGACTAAGCACTAAAATAATCTGAATAATGGGCTGGCTGTTCCATGAGAAAATTTCATTTCAAGCAGGTTCAAACCTTAAATAGGAGACTCTACCCTGAATTCCAGGCTGTCTGAACAGTAACATGCTGTGTCTTAAGAGAAGGCTCACCCAATGGACTTCCCAGGAGAATTCATGTATTTTCAAAGAGGATGCTTCCTAGGACAGTTAACTTTGTTTGCAAGCAATATTTAGTATAATTTTAATCTTGTAATCCCTTAGTTGGGTAATACCTGCTCTTATTTATCTATGATTTTGCTAACAATGATATTTTGTAGAGATACTGCATGTTACATACACACATACAACATATGCATATAACATATGTACCAACATTTACGTGGAATACTTTCCATAAATACCTATGTATATATTTAGTTGGGAGTTTTGATGTAAGGAAATGTAATTTTGCTAGTTCTCCTAACAAACAATAAAATTGGAGAACAGAATTTCTTTTTTTTAATAGAATATATCTTTATTATCCATATTTCCATACACTGAATGAGCAAAAATTCCCCAATTTCCCTCTCCCCTAACCCCAATCAGCTGGGTATCCTCCTCTGTGGACAGTCTGGATCAGTCCATGGGGTAGGGGGTTATGGATAGCCTAGGAGTCAACCTGGTTCCACCCCCCTTTGTATTTTGTTACTGAGGCGGGCCATCTCTCTGGACATTCTCCCCCACCATGGCTCTTATAATCTTTCTGCCCCCTCTTCCGCTCAGTTCCCTGAGTCATGGTGGGTGAGTATTAAGGCTGCTTTATTGTTGATGTCTTAGGTGCCTCTGTACTTCTGCTTTAGTTTGTTGAAGATCGTTGGTGTCTGTCTGGCTTATCCTGGGTTGACTGGTTGGTTGTGGTTGTGGGTCTCTTGTTTATCCCACCACTCTCTGTGGGGTTCCATGTGGATCCTCCACAGTAGGTCTGGGGTGGCTCATCGCTTGCCAGGATGTCAGCTATCGGCCTTCGGCTCCTTGGTGGGGTTGGAAGAGTCACAGCTCTCTTGCTGCATTCTGAAAGATACAAACAGAATCTCCATCGGAGAGTGAGATCAGTACAGGTTAACTGAGATACACATTTCCGAATTAGCTAGATTCTATTGTGAGTAGCCTCTTTGTAATTTATTTGTAAAGTGTATTTCTCTTTGGGGGGTCCCAAGATTTTGGTTGCGGTGTATTTTACCCTGAGTCCCCAATTCCAGTCAAGGGCTCCCCATCACCGAGTGGATTACTTGGCCAAATTATAAGCTGCTGATTGCCTCCCCCAGGCTTTGGCACCTCCATTGCACTAGTGCTCATTTCTTGGTTCACTGTTCTCTCACAGTAGGAAGTGTGTTCAGCCTACTCATGGCGGCAGACTGTGTTTCATGCCAGTGGTCTCTGTTTACTCCAGCTGTTGGTGACCAGCTTCCCCTGGCAGCTTATGCAGTACCTTCCATCACTGCACTAACTACCATCTGGGGGCTGGATACCATTCTGGACCTCAAAGAGTCTCTTGATGCTGATGGATGGCTTTCTGTGGTTTCTTCAGCAACAGGATCCTACCTCACGCCTGGGGTGGGCATTCAAGAGCTTTGACAGAATCCTGCCTTGTTTTGGGAACCTCATGGGTCGCTTTGGTCATAAAGAAATGTATTCTTATTGCCTTTAGCACTTTTCTTGGTATTTTGTTTTTTTCTCAATGATAGGGACCAAACCCAGAGCCTTGTGTTTACTAGGTAAGTTTTACTGAGTAAATACTCAGTATTTTATGAACTATGTTTTATTAACTATGAAGCAAATGGTTAACAGACTATATTTTGAATTTATTATAAAGACTGTTGTTCTATTGTAGCATTTTGTTATTCATTAAATCAGTGGTTTTTGTTTGTTTATTTGTTTTGTTTTGCTTTGTTTTCAAGGATGGGTGTCCCTCTAGCCCAGGCTGACCTGGAATTCACTCTGTATTCTCAGGGTGACCTTGAATTTAGGCACAGGTAATCCTCCTACTTCAGCCTCCCAAGTGCTGGGATTAAAGGTGTGTACCACCATACCTACCTAAATAAGTATTTTTAAGGGCAACCAGGATCCATGTAAAGATATTTTTCTAAGCAAAAGATTCACGTTTGATACATCTATGTTTGGGGACATTTGATTTGAAAATGCTAATATTTATTGTAGACATGATTATCCTTTAAAACAAACATGGCAAAAGCAAAAATAGGTTTATGCTAAAATGCTGAAGTGCTCTAAAAGTAGAAGTTTTCTTCCTAGTTTTTCATTTAATTGTAGAGTGACTTTAACCTCATGAGAATAGGCTGGTAAACGTGGCTCAAGGATGTATAGAAGGGAGTAAAACTCTGTTTCAAAAGCAAGTTTTAATTTTTATTTTCAGACTCTTGGAATTTGTTCTGAATCTCTTTCATTACATCCTTTCATCTTTCCAAGAGGAAAATAAATTCCGAGTTGTGCATATCCACAAGATAAAATAGGAAGGCTTGGCTAATGGCCTTTGTCAAAAAGAAATATTGGGAAAAGATATGGAAAACCAGAATGCATTTTGGTAGCAAAGAATGGAAATAAATAACTTTTTTTTTGTTGTTTTTTCTAGGTAGGGTCTTGCTGTAGCCCAGGCTGACCTGGAATTCAATATGTCGTCTCAGGGTGGCCTCGAACTCACGGCGATCCTCCTACCTCTGCCTCCCGAGTGCTGGGATTAAAGGCATGCACCACCACACCCGGCTATAAATAACATTTTCTAAATGTTATACCATTTTATATTCCATGGGATTTTAATTACCTCTTCACATACACTAAGAAGTTAGTGGTCAGTCACTATGGGGAATTGTTGAGTGTAACAGCATTAAACAGGATTGTAAGCATGTTAAGAAAAACATGCTTATAGAATTAGCATATAACTTCCTTGTCTACATTAATTAATATTTTTTTTCTAAGACTACCTAAGGGCAGCCTTTCCTGACGGTATTCATCACAGGTAAGTATTCCATAGTGTGTCTAATTACAAGATAGATAAGCAGATTTGGGGTACTATTAATATTCCTTCCTTCTCTTGTTTTTATTTTTCATTTTCAATTTATGCCTTGTCTCCCAAATTCTTCTCAACTCTGTTTCCTAAAATGGGATGCTATTTTTGGTAACTAACAAACTATTCACTCTGTAAATGTCAATGATTGATTATTTAGAAATGAACTATTTGTGTCATCGATGTCTGGGATTTTTCTGCTCCTTCCTTGTGGCTGGCCTCTGGGGCAAGTCATTGCTTGTTAGTATCACCTTGTGATGCAGGAAGGAGGGAAGGGAGTCAGGTCTTCCACCTGCCTTGGATGCGGGTGGAATTCAATTACAAACATGAAATTGAAAGTAATACACATCTTTTATTTATCCAAACTTAACATTTCAAGTGAATTATTAAAAATTGATGATATGAGATTTTATATGTCAAAAGGAAATTTTAGAGTTCTATTTTTGTACCTTAGGCACCAAAAGCATAGCAAAAACAAAGGCAAAATCATACTCAACTAAATGTAAAAATGTCTTGAGAGGAAGCAAGCTTACTTTTTGTGAATGCCTCTTATACTTTTTATGCATAAATAAATTTTACACATGTCACACCATTAATACTTTTAATCACTCTCTACATAAATATAATTTACCCCCCCAAATTTCATGAGGAAAGTGAGTCAGCAAGGTCACCTATTAAGTAAATGGATGATTTATAAGCCAGCCCAGGTCTTTTCAGCATAATAAAACCTAGCTCTTTCATGTTATCAAATAGCTTTCAGAATAGCGATCTGGGTCCTAACATCCTCCACTGCACTGAGCACCACCAGGCCTGGACTATAGTAAATGTAATATGGTAAATATAATAAATGTTATTTATTTTTAAGTTCAACCAAATATGCCATTTAATTAAGTGGGAGCAATTTTTAAGATGTAATTATGAAATAGCATCATCAAAGATAATACCATCAAATATTTGAGTACTCTGTTGAATAGAAATCAGTACATGGGTAGCAACAAAATTTAATTTGGGGGCTGGAGAGATGGCTCAGCAGTTAAGGCACTCGCCTACAAAGTCTAAGGACTAGGTTTGATTCCCCAGTACCCACGTAAAGCCAGCTCCACAAAGTGCCACATGCGTCTGGAGTTCGTTTGCAGCAGCTAGAGGCCCTGCTGTGCTCTCTCTCTCTCTCTCTCTCTCTCTCTCTCTCTCTCTCTCTCTCTCTCTCTCTCTTTCTCTCTCTCATAAATAAAATATTTTTAAAAAATTTAACTTGGTTATGGTGGTTCATGCCTATAATCCCAACACTCAGGGTACTGAGGCAGGAGGATTATTAGTTTGAGGCCAGCCTGGGAGACATAATGAATGTTGTCTCCAGGAAAAAAAAGGGGGGATAGTTATAAAATGTGTCTTCCATAAACATTCAACATTTATGACAATTAGTGAAATAGAATTTATTTTGATAGAGCTAACTTCTGAAATCTAGTAATGTTGCAAAATGTATTCACAGATTTCTTTGAGTTATGTGAGTGCATCAAGGTCATTAAAAAATTTTCATGATATCTAATTAAAACATAGACACACCTTTCTGGAATGACAAAGAATGTTATCTTCTCTCTCATTGTCCAAGGCATCATAGTTAAGAGGCAAGATTATGATGACAGGGTAACAATATCTTTGTCCCATTAGACCATGCCTGGGCAGGTTTTTCTATTGTTTCATATAAATTATCTGCAAAATTGTTTTTATAGATAGATCTTTTACCACCTTTAAAAAGACAATCTCAGAGCTGGAGAGATGGCTCAGCAGTTAAGGCACTTGCCTGCAAAGCCTAATGATCCAGGTTCAATTCCCTAGTACCCAAGTCAATCCAGATGCACAAAGTGGCACATGCATCTGGAGTTCATTTGCAGTGGCTGGAGGCCCTGCGTGCCCATTCTCTCTCTTCCTCACTTTCTGTCTGTCTGTCTCTCTGCTTGCAAATAAATAAAAAAAGACAACTCCTCTTTATCAAACTAGCTATCACCCCAAAATTACATTTGAATTTTCTTACATAAACCAGTTTGTTATAAAAAAAATACTGAAGCCTCTAAATAGGTCTAGTGATTCAAATGATGCCTCGTGACTGGACTTTCAATTCAGGATTTTCATTCTTAAACTGGAAGCATTCGCTCCCAGCAGTCCTTACACCTCAGTAGGTGTGAAGTTCAAATCCAGACATTTTTTGCTCTGAGTAACTACAGTACTTGGCTGGCACACTTCTCATCTGTTAACTCCTTTTCCTTTACTTGTAGAGTCTCTTCTATTCTGTCCAATAAGTGCAAAAATGCATGCGTGTTCCTCACCTGTGTGTCGCACATCTTCAATTTTGCTCTTCCACTTCCAGTGTCTTTTCTGCCTCCCTACTCCGCCCACTTGGGGTCAGACAATGCGCTGGTCAGTGTGGCTTCTACAGATAGAGCCGCTTCCTTTAGGGCCTTTCTATTGCAGAAAGCAAAAGGTAAGAATAGATACAATATTTGGAGGGCGGTTAGTGTTGTAACATTCTTAAGTGGATACAGGTTGAGTGTCCTTTATCTGACATATTTGGAGTTACAAGTATTTACAATTATGATTTTTTTCTGATTTTGGAGTATTTATATCTGCATAACATGAAATACTCTGGGGAAGGTCCTTTTTAGACATAATATTCATTCATATGTCATATGCATTTCATATACTGCAAGAGTTTGGCTCTTCAGTGCCCTTTGGGGACTGTGTTTTAGAGATGTGGTCCTTAGGAAGGCACATGGGGAGGTTGTGGAAACTTTAAAAGGTAAGGCCCAGTGGGAGGGTGTTATTTGATTGGAGACATACCTTTGAAGAGGCTATAGGACTCTGGTTTCTTCTCTCTCTCTCTCTCTCTCTCTCTCTCTCTCTCTCTCTCTCTCTCTCTCTCTCTCTCTCTCTCTCTCTCTCTCTCTCTCTCTCTCTCTCTCTCTCTCATTCAGGGCCACAAAGTGAGATCCTCCCTAGTCCCCACCAAGATATACTGTGACAGGACAAATGAACATAAACCAAAACCTCCAAAGCTGTGGGCCAAAACAACCTTTTCTCTTTATAAGTTGCTTACATAGTTTGAAGATAATTTTATACAATATTTTTAAGGCACCCGTGTTTGGACATCACAAAAGGCCGGGTGTGGGATTTTCCACATGGAGCATCTTGTTAACAACCAAAAACCTTTGAATTCGAAATTATTTCAAATTTCAGATTTTCTAGTTAGGAATACTCTGCTGCCTGTCTTTGGATAGAGAATGATACTCGCTTGAAGATTATTCATTATGAGACCATCAGGAACTGCTCCTGGGAATTTGGCATGCGGGGGGGGGGGGGGAACCTGAAGAATCAGAAGGAACCAGAACATCTCCAGCTAAGTGCCTCCCTCTGAAACTCATCCCAGGGAGGACACCCATCAGCATGGGGACAACAGAAGTCAAGATCAATCATTGCTGCTGGGGACTAACCAGGTCATGAGAAGGGATCAGCTGAGAGTGAGGGACTGACGCCATCACCAAAACCTTTGAAGGGTTTTAGGCAGTGACATGATTGTGAATGATGAGTGGAAGGAATGACAAGACGGGGAAGAGTGGACCAGAGAGAAACCAGGACTGAAGGTTTTGAGAAGAAATCCCTGTCACCAGCTCTGGAGGGAGATGGCTGTCTAGGACAAGGGAGAGGAAGAGGATACTTCTTATGATCCGCTCATGGGTCCCTGTTTGCATCCTCCCAACTGGCTCTGAGCTCTGGCTGGTCTCAGCACACAGGTGGAATTTACCTGCACAGTCTAGACTTGTCTGACTGACCTTTGGTTTGACTCTTCTCAACCAAACTGAAACATCTTCAGGGCAGACACCTCCTCTGGTGATGGTTTTAAACAACAGTGACCTGTGAGTCGCTTATAAGATGTATTTGGATGTCCTGGTCTCTGAACTCCACCCTGGACAAATAAATGTAGACAGGTTCTTTGCAACAGAACCAGAAAGTGGGATGCTCTCTCTCTCTCTTCCTCCCTCCGTCTTCTCTCTTTTCTTACTTCCCTCTCCCTCTCCCCTTGTTTCCTCTGCCCACAATGAGCAGAGTCTAGTCAAGGATTTGTGCTTGGGGCTTACCTGCTTCCAGATGAAACAGGGCACTGTGAGAATGCATAAGACACCCAAGTAGACAGCCAATAGAACGAAGCAGAAGTGCAAGAATTACAGACCAGGGGAAAAAAGTAAACTGAATCCAGGCTTTCTGTAATCTGTCCTCTTAGAGTCTGGAGACCTAATCAAAGACAGTGGATAAGAAGAGCCTAATCAGGAAGCCGGCTTTCTCCTCCTGTCACTCCCAGGCAGGTTAAATGTTCAGAGTCAGGACAGCAGCCGCAGAAATGGTTTCTAGTGAGACGGTATTTCTACAGAGTGGTTGGTAAGTGCCACTGTGAGATACTGATGCTGTAGTTGCTCTATTGGGTCATTTAGCACACACTACTTCCTACTAGAACACACACACACACACACCACACGATTTTCAGGTCACTTTAAACCAACAGTGACCTTATTATATTACTAAATATTATAAAGCACAGGAATGTTTTGGAAACTTGCCTTTCTGGTATGTTGGTTAACAAATGGCACATTTCACAATAAGCTTAATACACACCTTCTAATGGGAACAATAAAATTGAACAAAAGCAACTTTTAATAATATTTGACTTAGCAATCCCACGTAGTTGGGAGGGTCATTTGAGCAAGTGTAAATGACAAAGGCTTTTAACTCTAAGTGTATTTTGGAATAAAGCATCCAATCTTGGGAGGAGCCCCAGGCGCAGGCCCAGGAGGCTTTTGGTCTCTGGTGCTCCTTCGGTCTGTAGTTCTATATTGGACGGATGCCCCTCACCTGCCAACTCAGTATCAGCTCTGTCCAGCTCCATTTTTCCCTTTGGCCCTCACTCACACCCCCAGTGTTGTCTGGAAAAGCGAAGCTCAAGTGTCCACTTCTCTAAGCAATGCACCCCCTCTGGAGATGATGAGGGGACATCTCTCTCCTTTTCCCACCCATCCCTGGAACATGGATCAGGTGTAATGAAAGGCTTTATTCATGGGTCTGACCATGTGCTTCTCAAAGCCAGAGCCTCTCCTTCCTGAGCCCCACACCAAATGCTGTGATGGACTGAGAATGAGTATGAAGGCATTGCTTTTATTGGTCATTACAAATGTGGCCATGTACCACTTCTACAAATAGTGGTTCTTAAGCTGTCAGAATCACTTGTGGAATTTAAAATCTCTCCACCTGCATATCTTACTATACCTGCTTATCTTCTTTCCTACCTACCCTCTGCCCACCTGTCCATCACCTGTTGAGAGTGAACCATCCCGGCTCACAGCAGACCTCTACTAATTCATTTTCTCATGAGAGAAGAGACTATTGTGCTTGTTTTCATTGATGATGTTATTGAGACAGGGCCTTTCTATGTAGCTCAGAATGACCTTGCCTGGATGTATCTTTTTTTTTTTTGCATGTGTATGTGTGGTGTGTTATAGGTGTGTGTGTGTGTGTGTGTGTGTGTGTGTGTGTGTGTGTGTGTGTGTGTGGTGTATAAATGTGGAAGCCAGAGGTCAAGGGACAGGATCTCTCCCTGCAACCAGAGCTTGCGGATTCAGCTAGACCACCTAGTCAATGAGCCCCTCTCTGTCTCTCCAGCACTGGAATTAGGAACTCTATACCTACCGCTTCCCATGGGTGCTGGGGATCCAAACTCAGGTCCCCATGATTGCACATCAAGCATTTAATTCAGTGAGCCATTTCTCCAGGACCTGGCTGTGTTTCCTTCCTTCCTTCCTTCCTTCCTTCCTTCCTTCCTTCCTTCCTTCCTTCCTTCCTTCCTTCCTTCCTTCCTTCCTTCCTTCCTTCCTTCCTTCTTTCCTTCCTTCCTTTCTTTTTTAATGTGTTTTATAGAGGTGAGGCACAGTTGGGGAGGCTGAGGCAGAAGGACTGCAGGTTTGATGCCAGCCTTGGCTAAACAGTGGAATCCAGTTTGAAAGCAAACAAAGGAAGTATTTCATGGAGGAGTTCACGGCACAGTCCTGGAGAGACTCATTGTCTGTCTTAGGCACATAAAACGAAGTACTCTGACAAGTCGGGTTTCCACTGCTTTGTGTTTTGATACTTGTTATCAATGTGAAAGCCCTCTGCTGAGACAGTCATAAAGATCTTGTGCCATGTACAAAAAACAAGAATTCACCACAAGAATTTGGTATCTAATTGTTCCACTTCCTATGGAAAAACACTCCCTAGGTTCCTTGTCCTTCGCTGAGACTGTGTGAAACTTGATCCATTCAACTTGCCTTTAATTTATCACCTGCTGCGTCCCTGTTCACCTCGCATAGACTGGAGGGCCACTTTCGTCATAGTGGAAAATTGGCAGACATCTAATTTTAAAACCAGCTTAATGTGGGGCATTTTTAATAAAGGGATAAAAATAAAGATTGCCAATCCTGACCTTTGCAAAAGGATCAACAGGTGTCCAGGGGAAATATCTCGGGCTTCCTGTGTGAGGCTTCACCCTCCTCAGCACTGATCCTGTGTGCCTGTGGTCTTGAACGAAGCGGGAGAGCCGTCATCTCTTTGCCACAACAATAAGCATCCTACAACATTCATTAACCTAAAGGGTCACGTTGTTAAATTAAGGAAGTTCAAAGATATTTGTTTAAATAACTCTGTGACTGTGAGGATATTTGAAACAAGCCAGATAGTAGAAAATGAAAGCCAACTTTGTCTTTAAAAATCCAGACATGGTGGAAAACCAGGATCTCTGTAGCACACATTTAGGATGAAGCTTCTAGATTTCCTGGCTTATGTCAATTTTTTGCCATAGCCCTAAAGCTCTGTAAACCAAAAGGTCCCTTCTACTAACAGATGTAGGATTTGTCTTTCACAATCTCAGGGAAACTTTTCGTGGAACATCAAAGCTATAAAAGTTCCTAATGTACTTCTGTGCCTGGGTTATTTTAAAACAAAACAAAGCCTGAAAAATCTTGTGTTTTAAATGTAGAATAAGAAATAAATGAAGATTTTTTTTTCTTCAATGCTGTGCATGCTTCAACAAATATCCCTTTCATCTTCAGAAATGCTTACAAATATAGCTTATTTCTCGCAGTTCTACAGTAAATTGCGTAAACGCTTCAAAGCCTGTACAGATATGAAATTAAGGCAGAGACATTTTTCTTTCTCTCTTTTCATTTTTCAGTGATCAGTCGCAAGCACAGCTTAGCTGCACATGGAAACCATTGTAAGGACATACAAGATGCGTGTCCAGTGGAAAACATGCTTGGCTATTTGCCAATGTGCAAAGTATGCCTGTGTCCAAGTCATTGATTTTCATACAGAAAGAGCCAAACTTAATTTATCCCTTGGGTTGCCAGTGATATTGGTTTTTTTTTTTTTTAGGGAAATGTGATTGTATTTGTCACGGCCACAAAGCTATCTCAGAAGGGACAGGTGCATTAGTGACCACAATGTCCATGTGGCACATCTGTGTCAATCTGAGCTCTTGAAGTGATCTAAAGTATGAAGTGTAGTCATGAAGTGCTGGGCTGGAAACTTCAGTTATCAGAGGACCACGCATAGGAAGGGCATGTGTTTGTTAATATGGTCAGAGAGCAGCTGATGAGGTGATGGTGTAGGTTTCCAAAAAGGGGCAGGAGTTGGAAAATCAGGGAAATTCTTGCATTTTCCCATGAGAATGGAGATGGAGGTTTAGTTCAGAGTAGGGCTGGAGGACTGGACAGCGATTTGGACAATTACAGTAGAAGTCAAAGTCCGGTACCAAGCACCTGAACAGGTCAACAGAGGAGCTCAGGACAAACCCACAAGTTTTAGTTTGGCCAATTCAGTTTGGTATGAGTTGCTAATAAAGAAAACTCAGCAAGGGAAAACCAAGTCCCTGTGCACCCCTGGCCCCTCCAGCCCTTTCAGTGGGGAAGTGTCTTAGTATACAGCTCACTCCTGACCTCTCCTGTCCTGTCTCCTCTCTCCTCCCCTCCCATCTTTTCTCCACTCTTCTCCTTTTCCTTCTTCCCTCCCCACTGCTCCCCTCTC